>OY294068.1:188975348-189045874 GCA_958510875.1 Endomychus coccineus | reverse complement strand
CCATCGAATTCATTCTAACTAATTCCAGCGTCCTGGAAAATCAGTTCAAATTCAATCCTGCAAACGCATTAATTTTGTTAAGCGCATGACTTGATAAATCCCCGCGTGTAACAAAACAAACTCTAATGAAAAGTTCCCCGGCATCCCCGCGATGTAAAAAACATATCCGATATAACCAAACTCCAGTTAATTAAAATTGAGTTGCCAATTAGGGTTTAATTTGATTCACGTTGGCCTAGTACTCTTATAATTAATCACATCAGAAGTTACTCTTCAACTGATGACTAAGCTCTCAAATCGTCTCTCTCATCCTTTTACACTTTGAATCATTCCAACTTTAAAGCATTAAACGGAATAAATGAATCAATTCGTTAACAATTATTAAACTTCTGACTTTCATCTAATTAATTTTGAAGAATAATGAGACGCTGGAAATCTTTATAGATTAACTTGTTCCGAAGGACGAACGGTTGGGGATATAGTGATGGATGATCTTCCTCAATTGATTGCATGAGTGACATGGCGGTGACATATTACTACAAAAAATTCGTTCGATTTAATTGTGCGTGCAGAAAGGAACAAATCAGTTAATTGGGATTGAGATCTACTTTGTAGATAACTGCTTTCTTATGCAGCCAATTGCTTCAGCTGTCAAATCCTGTTATCAACCGATAGATAGTTCATCTCTCACATTGTTAGAAATAATAGTACACATTCTTCCATATCAGAAACGGAGTATTTGACTTCTATAATGAAAACGTTTCACAAATTTATAAAATGATGTAATAAAATAAAACACTTCCATTATTTTTTGACACATGTATTTATTATAGATACATATCTTGACTATAGTTTCTACACTAGCTTGTCATCTTCAAACGATACTAATGTATTGGAATATGAATAATCTGCCTTCTCAATTATCACTTAGAATTCATTAAGATATCGAACGAGTTGCTTAAATCCAAGCTCGTTTTGAGAACACCCATGAACGTGAATGGAAATAGGTTTTCACACTCTGAACAGGTTAATTTATATACTCCAGGTTTATTAAACTTATTTGTTTTATCTTTAGTATTGAACAGAAAATGTTGAGGTTTGAAGCTAACTTTTAGATCATGTTTTGATTTCTGAAATTTTTTCACTTCCGGTACCAGAATATGTGAGGAAATCTGGATTCCTAATCAAACGTATTCATCATGAAACTCGATTATACCAGGAGAACGAAAGTGGCATCCAATTTTAATTAGTGAGCATTAAAATTTCTTAAAAGCTCAATTACAACATTACATATTTAGGACCGAGCGTACCTTGTTTTGCTAATTAACTTCACGAAACTGTTTTTGTACTTCCTTAAATATTAATCGTGATGAATAGACATAGGATCTGTGAGTGGTTCGCTCGGAAGGAACTCTTTCTGAGAACATCTCGTCTTCATTATTGAATGTTCAAGAAAGGATAACATAAAATTATGAACAGATTCCCCTCTGTTACTGAAATATAACACGAAGTAATATATTAAAGAAATCTGGAAGATTGTAATTCATAAATAAACTCTCAGAGTTCTACCTGATATGATGGTTAGCTTTGATTACATCGATTTCAATTTTAAACTGAAACTCAAGATTGCTGAGCACTACCATAACCATAATAATTTCACAAAAGCGATGGTGGAAGCCGTTACTTTGCGATAATTTATCAGTTTATCAAGCCACATTGCATTTTGTACACGACAATCGATTCCGTGAATCGTAAGATGTTGCCTAAACGGTTTTGTAGCTTGTTATAATATATAAACGTTAAGAAAAATAAAAGAAAATAAATTATAGAATTTATTAATTATTGAAGAATGAAAAGTGATCCAATTTTCTTTTCTTCTCAAAAATTATGTAATTGATCGAAGATTTGTCGTAAATTGTCCAAAGCTATTTGCTGAAGTTCCTCAATTTCGTTGTTATAACTTTACTTGCTGCTTAATAATTTATAAACAAGACCATTGACTGGAGCTATTCTATAATTATTTCGTGTAACTGAATCTGCAGGATTCCCATTCGTTTGAGTGATAATTTAGAAGGGATAAAAACGTATCAGCGTAAAAGCAATCCGATGAATTCAGATTTATCTCAAGCAAAGGGTAATCCTTTATATACCCCATTAATTACAAATTGTACTCGAACAGAAACATTTTACTCTCTAATTTAGTTTATTCTATTGATAGCTTCTTGGTAGCTGAGAGGTCCTCAGTACTTTAACAGTATTCTTTCTGAATAAGGGTGATTGTTTCCTACTTATAGCGTCATAGTACTTATAGTACTGTCAATATAATTTTCACAATCAATTTTACCTCTCATGATTTCACGAAGTAATTAGATTAATGTAGAAATTAATAATTAATAATTATTCAACAAAAGACTATTTATAAGGAACATACAACTCACTCACTCACTCACCGACTCACTCACCCACTTGTCACGAAATCTTAGAAACAATAGAGCGGATCCATTTGAAACTGGGCAGATATGTTCCATGTACGATGCTATGATCACAACATGAGAGTATTGGTCATTTTTTTTATACTTTGATTACACGAGAGGGAAACCTATAGTGTTCGAACAAAATCGTGTGAGCCAGCAGTGGGATGTAGGGAGAGGAGACAGGAATTCGTATTTTTCTTGAGGGTTTTGAGGTTATAGGCATAGAGAAAGAACTCACTAGGTAAAGAGTCCCACAACTTCGCTGCCCGATAAAATAATTAAGTCTGGTAGAAAGAAGTTCGACAGGTCTCGAGTTGACAGTGAAGTTGTGACTAGTTTGAGCTCGTCTTGTCCGCCTATCTCTCGTGGTGGAATAACATACGAGATCTCTGATGAACACCGACCATGGAAATATCTATAGAATCTAGGATGAACTCCTAAGTGTGACAACATTAATGAATCGAATAGCTCTATTCTAGAAAAAATCCAAGAGCCTCAGCGTATGTTTGGGAGCCTCATTCCTAACATGTGAACCGTACTTCAGAACAGGCGGTTTTCGCAATGGACCTCACATGATTGTCCAATGAGAAGGTGCTGTTGGTGGTGATCCCGAGCATTGTTATGGAAGACTTCATAGGAATTGTTGTATCCGACATAATCATATTATTAGGGATTGTGGGATCCGCCTACTGGAGAAGACGGAAGCTTGAATTTTGGTTGCATTATACTCTACAGGATTATCATATTCTCATTTCAAAATCTGTCTCTGTCTCACTTCTTTGACTTTAATGGATGGTATAGGGGCTCTAGATGGGGAAGCGGTATGAAGTGTATCATCATCTGCAAAGCTGTGGATGGAACAGGTGATCACTCCCAGCAGATCATCGATATGGAGCAGGAACAAAGTTGGTGCCAAGACAGATCCCTACGGAATACCAGGGTTGCTAGCCATTGTATCGGAGGATACTCCGTCAACCAGTACCAGTACCTCTTGCAAGGTGCTACCGTATCCCAAGCAAGACAGTTTCTATATTCACCACATTGAAGCAACTTGCAAACATTCATATTCGTTCGACCTAATTACCGTCAAAATAAGTTGTTCGGAACGATTACATTACTTCCTTTAAACATATAGGGGGAAGTTGAAAACGGCATGGACAGCAATAATATTTCAAAATAATCATTCTAGCTAAATTCTATGAAAGTTTCTAAAACGAAAACTTCTACAGAGACCTTCTGAAAGGTCAAAATTACAATAATGGAAGAAAATACTCTACCTTGTTGAACTCTTTTACATCTGTCGTTATTTGTATTATTATATTATAATATTCATTTCGTAAATCAACAAAACAATTTTTCTAGGTACATTAGATCGAATTTCATTTTATGTACCACGTATAATAACAATGAGGATCAAGTCTATTGTTTTGTTTTTAAAACAGAAGTCTAGGAGCGCTGGTCAGTATAATATAGCTTTGTTCGTCCGGACACAAAGTTCTGTATTCTTTAAAAACATCGCCAACTCTAATTACACATCAGGAGTGCTGTAAAGCTCCTCCGAAGCAAAGTATAAATAGCGAAATTGCAAATTGCAAATTGGAATTGCTGTGTTGAAATTTAATTCTCCAACACTTCCGCCTGATGTACCATTAAAAGAAATTCATCCGAGACGAACGAATACTAAAGAAAATAACTAAATTGTTCATACTATCACTAATTATATTTGAATTCTTCCCATTCGGAAGCTCATTTTATGACTGGTTCAGAACGTGATTCTATCATTCACAAAGAGAGCAATTGAAACAAATCAGGGGCAATACTGGAATACTGCGTACATCCGAATGTTTCCGACGTATATTCACTTCCTGTTCAGGCTTCGAAATGAAAATTCTACAAGTATTATTTCAGGTGTTGTATTCTTACTTTATCTCGAGTGATGTTTGCTGTCAACAGAGTCTCTAACAAGTCCTGTTAGAATTACATCTACCTACTCAATTGTGATATCGCCGTCTTGGAGTGATGTTACAAAGGATTGCTGAATCGGTATCAGTTCTAGTTAATGAATCTTAGATTGATGCGATGCGATAGAACGGGAGATAGATATCACATTTTAATTCATGACTAATTAAAAGCCCATAGAACATAATGTATTGAAATTTCGTGAAAATATGCTTGAGTTTTGAAAGTTATGAAATGAATAATGAAGTGATATAGATTTCAAAACTCCATATTGGAAAAGGGTGTTGTGATTTCAGTGCAATAACAGATTCCTCTCATATAAATTCGATGTGTGAATAATAAAGACATCAGGTTCAAATAACATTTTATTTCCGCTTCAATCGTCTAGTTTGTTACAGTGTCTAGAGATTCCGAATTTGGCTCATAAAATATACACGAAACCATGATAAAATCATGGTTTAGAGGATCTTCACAAAAGAAAATTATGACTAAGTCCATCTGATATCTTACAGATCTAGATTCAGCAATTACCTCAATATGGAAAACCTCGATATTGGAGCAACGTTATAACATGTTCCCTATGATGAGAAATGCGACTCTAACATCAGATGATGATTAACCACGTAAGAGTGTCTAGAGATCATGAATTCGACTCATCAAATACACATTGACGATAACAAAATCATGTTTTGGATGGTCTATTCAAAAAAATTTATCACAACATCCTTTTCATATCTTACAAAATAATATTCGAAAATTACTTCAATTTTTCGAAAAATCCTGATTTTTGATATTTTCGTAGGTATGGAATGATCTAAATTTTGCGAAATTTGATTCTAACATTAGTTTTAACATCAGATAATGTAAAATCACGTCACAGAGTCCAGAGACCCCGTATTCGGCTCATCAGATACACACTAACCGTAATAAAATCCTGTTCTGGAGGGTCTATACCAAAAAACTTATGACAACGTCCTCCTGATACCTTACAGAAGTAGAATCAATAATTTCCTCAATTTCACAAGATATCTCATTCATGAAAAATTTCATAATGAGTAGGCATGGGAAAATATAAATTCTGGTCGACTTCATCTATTCTATTGAAACTTTGATATAACATGCTTCCGATGATGACAAATTCGATTCTAAAATTAGTTTAACATCAGAAAATGAATAACCACGTTACAGGGTATAGATACCCAGAATTCGGCCCATCAGATACACACTAACCATAATAACACTGTTTTGGAGGGTCTATGCAAAAAAATTTGACAACGTCTTTTCGATACCTTACAGCAGAAGATTCGACAAGTTTTTTGAGATATCTCGATTTTTCAAAATTCCATAAGACCTTAGGTATAGAAAAATCTGGATTTTGTTTGACTTCATCGATTCTATTGAAAAAACGTTATGTATTCTAGCAGTAAGTTCTCGTCAGTCATATTCGTGGTGAACATCAACCTTAATGCTGTTTATAAGAAAAAAACAGTACGGAGAGATTATTGAAAATGACAAATGAGAGTCTTTGCTGAATAGTGGACTTGGATAATATGTGGGTTGATGGTGCATCTGGAATAGAGGATCATTTGCCTCAAGTTGTGGTATATGGTGGTATATCGGATGATAAAGTGAAACTTATGACTGCGAATGAAGATGCTCTAGTTGACAATACAGTATGGAACTTCAACAAACCTGGTCAACAAGAAAGCAGAAAAAATGATTTTGTTGACTCCTGGACCAAAAAGGTACCCTACATCTAAGATACATGTGAAATGCAAAAACTGTGAACTTGATTTTGAACATGTTAAATCTAGAAGGCAGTTGCTAGAATCAACAGTGGCTGTATTAGGAGTATGATTTGAGCTACTGCCTCTTGCTGTAGTGTATAGGTCTCAAATAGAGACAACTCAACCTCAGTTGGAACTATAGATAGCTCAATATTTAGAGGCACGAAATCGCGACGATTTCGTGTAATGCTGCGAATAACGACAACCAAATACAAATCCATCACACTGATAACGTATCCATACGGGACTTCTGAGATGGATGAGTTAAAATTTCTACTTGACCACATTGATGTTAGCAAAAAATTTAACAATAGATGACCTTCCAGAGGCTACTCATTTAGGAAGTGCATAGCCAACAAGCAAGCCAAAAAGGGACTTGTAAGTATACCTTGGAATGAAAGAGGATGTACCTCTATAGAAGGGTCAAGGTAAAAAAGTAGTTCTATTTCCACTTCCTACGATCTGGAGTAGATGTTATTGATGAGAAAAATAATCAGGTTTGGCTCAATTCGGAAAACTAAGCCTGCATTTTCAACCTTTTGGTCCCCAACTGTAAGAAGTATTTCCTTCTAAGCTCAACTCTATACCAATAATACAATGGTAGTTTCCTATATTCCTAAACAGAATAAAATATAGTCACGTTTCCGTTTTTACCAAATTCAATTATTACCAATCTATAGTTTTCTTCAATATTGTAAGACATTCTTATTCCTATTATAATCTTTCAGATATTTTATTTCAATGTATTATCTGATCACAAAATTTACTTCAAACCATTATTGTCAGTCGGTGTTAATTTCATTCTCAGATACTTTTATATTGCAAATAATAAGTAAAACTTTGATGTCAGCATCAGAGTTCATCATTCTGCCGGACAAGTTCATTTACCGTGTGAATCCTGAATTGTTTAATAATCGAAGGGAGTCAAGTTGAGACTTTCCGTATAGTTACTCAGCAGCTATGTAGGTAAATTTGAGAATAGTAACATGCACAGCTTGTGATTCAATCGATCAAAGAATGGTTTTTGGCAATGCTCATCTCCCAGACATACCTAATTGCAATTGAACAGTGGCAAAAAGTATCTAAGACCCGAGAATTTGTTGTCACTAGGGAGAAGATAGAACCTTCAATATACCCACACTTCATGACGTACTGTCTCATGAAGTCGATGTTTATTTGGAATACGTAGGTGTCGCATAATGATTTCCATCCGAATATCCATATATGCTGACGCTAGACCAAACTTCATGCACGCCCAACTACGAGCTAGTTCGCCACTTCGTGTGGAACTGTCTCATGCCTACTTGAATGTCGTAGCGCCTAACTGGATTTTACTAATGCGTTGATCAGTACACTGTCGAGTCGTGCGACTGTGCTATTTAGATCTATCGAGAATTTTTACTGAGGAACGGATTTGGAACGGTAAATTCAACCACTGACTATTGATTTATATACAGCGCGCCACCAGGAGATCAACGTTTCCCTTGCTCGCACTGAGATCATGCCACTCTCGTTGAAATGTACATCAGAAATGTAATTCATACGATAGATGTAGTGGACGATAATGCCATTTTCGAGGATTATGCATCTTTCCACGGAATGCTGGCAGTTTTGAATATTCTAGACGAGGAACGAACCTTCACGCCAGCAATTTACCAACTAGAAGGTTTTCCGTGTTAGAAAATCCTCCGCTTATTCGTATTCGGTTGACAGATTGAGCTCTCAAAGTATAGAGGATTATGTCACAAGAAATTGTGAACAATTCAGTTACAACCATCCACGATATTCTTCAGGCATGCTCCAACAAGGTGGGAAATAATTCAGAAAACGCAATTTACCAACAAGTTCTGTTTATTCTTATTACTTTTGATTTGGCTATTGATATTTTTCATCCCTGAACGAATAACACCCATGAGTAGATTTGTTTGGTAATGAATGAACTGAAACTGCTCTGAATCATTATTCAAACTACGATGTACATTATGATAATGCACCCTCAACCAGAAACGATATTTCTATCATTATCATAAACATTATAGTCATGATTGAAAATGTGTAACGTGCATGGTTTCTCATTCCAACAAAGCCTCTTATTTCCCAGAAGGAACTTGATGGATTGATTGTCGATAAACATTTGATACAGCAATCTATCAAAAGAAGAAATATATATGTTCCTGGCGCATTCGCCATTTGTTGCGGTACTGAATATTAAATATTTATTATTGGAGCCCTCAAATACATCCACATTATCCTCAAATTACTGGAAGATCCATATTGCTCGTGATGAATCCAAAGAACAATTGGTCGCGTAAACTATAAAAATGAGAAAATATATACCTGACACATTCTCCATTTCTTATTTAGAAGGTACTAAGGAAGGAATACGGTGTAGAAATTAAATTATTAAATATCTTTGATACTTGATACCAAAATTTTTGTTGGGGTGCTCATTGGAAGATGCAGGATATTGATGAAGATGAGGGGAATTCTCCGTGAGAACCTGGCTCTTGCTCTAATCGTACCGAGTAATGCCAGAATCTTACCACCTGAAACATCTCCTCCTTTTCCATACATAGCTTCCAGAACCGCGTTACTGTTACTCAAAGACGTATCGTATCCTTCCTCTCATGGTTTTTTCTTGTTGAATGTTGCTTTCTTCTTTTTTGATCTTAGAACTTTCTCCGGCTATTCTCGAACCTTTTTGGAAATATGGTTTTCCCCACAGTATAATCCTGTTGGTCTGTGGGATATATTTTATTTCGCTCCTACCCTTGACTCTGCTTCCATCCCGACATGAAAGCAGCGAGATTTTCCCTATCTGGCTCACAGGTATCCGCACTGTGATTCGTTACAAAAATAAATGTCATGTTACCCTGTGATCTTCATGCCTCCCACATGAGTCGTTCACTTTGAATTCTACAGGAAGTTCATACTGTTTCGTCAAAGTTCCTTTTCTATTACCTTGAATTGGGACTAGCATCGCAGGACAAATCAACAACCTGTAGCTCGGGGAGCAGAATTTCAGGGTTGAGACCATCTGGATCTGTTCAGAGAGTCAAGCGGTACTGAAAAGTTCAACTATGTCCTCGAGGCTTGTCAGGCATATCAAGAGATCCTTAATAGACTAGCCATTGGCAACAGGCTCAACCTGACCTGAATCCTGCGTCACTCAGGTTGGAAAAAATTAGCTAGAGAGGAAACCAGTTTGAACGGCCCTCAAGACTCACATGTCGGTATCTATCATAGCGGGGGTATACAGATCTTGCGGAACATGTCTGATAGCGTTGAGAAGCAATGATGGCTTTTGAACTGCCAAAGCACTGCTTCGCAATGAAGTAATCCCAAGGGCTAGTGAAATACTCTCGCTGAGTAAGCAAGGCATCAGGTTATTCTCTGAGATCCTTACAGGTTAAGGAAATCTGATAACATAGAGGACCTGTGCGCGAAGCAGATGTTATGATTCTGTTGAGTAGCAGGGTATCCAAATACCCCCTGAGAAACGTAGAAGGGGATAGTGTACAAGAATCTTCGGCTGAGTGCACTTATTGTATTATTAGGTCGGCTACCATCTGAACCAATACCAATATCAATCCGGCAAATGTATTAAGAAATCCTATTATTAGATAAAATCATAATAAAAAAATCTCCTCTAGTTGAATTATGTCAAGTTGAAGTTGGAGTATGAACAATACAATTCCTAGTTTGCAACATAAGAAAGTAGCTTAATTTATTAGCTGATCTAGATTGAGTCTAGATGCGGAATGAATACAACTTCTGGTATAGACCCTGAAAATATATATTAATATGAACAGTTAGTTAGCTTGGATGAAAATAGTAGAGATGAAACAGAACAATACAATATACGATGTCGCTTACCCAGCGGTTCAAAAGATAATACGTTATTTAAATCGAGGAAATGGCTGGAAGATATTGGAATGATTAAGATTTATACGGAGGAAAGCACGCTAAGTAAGAGAATAAAGGCTATTCTCTTCAAACCTAGTCGAGAATGCCCGTATTTCAATTTAAAAGCAGCTTGTGCACATAAATATTGCGAAGAGTGTTACGAAATATTTGTGTTAATATATTACTTATAAAGCGACTTATGAAATAAACGAATTATCTGGTCTGTTTATTTGCGCCCTGTGAATAAAGCACGACAGAGAGAACTTTATCGTCTCTACAATAACATCGCCAGAAAAGGTTCTCGAAGTTTAACAAGAAAAAGGGTAATGTTTTGTGTTTGAAATGAAAATCAACTGAATGATAACACTTTGAACGTTGAAACCTTGACAGCCGCTTTGATATTCCAAGTTCAGATACTGTCAGATTCTATGGAACTCTTCTCCCTGAAATTACTGTCTGCAAGGTAATAAATGGATATCTTCAAAATCATGATGGATTCATGGAACAAAAATGAAAAGATATATCGTCTAGTTTTACTTTCAATATTATTCTCGCCAATTCTGGAATAATAATAAAGAAGTTATAATGTAACACTGATATTAATTGAGAATGATTCAATGTTTCTCGTCTTTACTCCGCTAATTTCATAATTCACAAATTTTATTAATGTAAGCAGAATTTACACTTTTTGACTGCATAATTTATTCATAAATCATAACAATTGATTGCTCAAAAAATGTGATCCTTCAGTATACAAATTCAAGTTAATTAGCGTTAAGTGCCATCAAAAAACGATGGGCAGAGATTGACGACCTCGCACCTATGGATCAGTCTGAATTTATAAATTGAGTGAAGTTCTGTTTGAAATGCACGTATTTTCAATACGATGAACAATATTTTGAACAAATATTCGGCACTGCAATGTAATTTCTTATCCCAGCTACTATTCCTAACCTAGTTATGGAATGCCCAGAAGAATCTGTAATAAATTCACTAGATTATCGACTAGTATTCTTCAAACAGTATGTAGATGATAGCCTTATGTGTGTTCTCCAGGATGAAATTCAGTATGTATTTAATAAATTTGACAATTTTCACTGTGAAATTCAATCAACCTATGAGATAAAAGTGAACAAAAACATTAATATCCTAGATATAAACTTTAGGCACGATTCCGACGGAAAAAAAAGCCCAGCGAAGCAAGAACCAACGAAGTCCAAAAACTTATCAAGCGAGAAATTTTGCTCCTTACCAGTATTCATTCATAGTCGACATGGAGGCCTGAGATACCACTGAGCGAAAACAGCCCACAATTTGAAAGAAAAATGCTGACTATGCGAGATGAGTTCTGATAGACAGCGAGGTTTTAACAAGCCTCAGGTGCTTTGGAGTAGTAATCTTGGATTCAGAGGCCATAATAGGCGCCTCCGTTCTCACGGTGCTAGGCTCTCGGGAGAAGCCTGGCATCATGAAATTGAGCTAAGGGTTCAATGAAATCGACAATCAATACGAATCGTAAAGTCTGAACGAAGTGACCTGAGGAACCAACAGGCCTATAGTGGTGCCCTTAGGCGACCCGATTCGTTGGAATGATAATGATCTTGTTAAAATCAGCTTCAATTCATTCGAATGAAACTGTGTTCAAATTTCCGAGTTTTCCGAATATGAAAGAATTCATTATTTTCGCTGATTTCTTACAAGCAACAAAAGAATTTTGGTATATCTTCGATATAATTTAGTTGCACCAACATGTTTCAAAGAAGTGTTATAAATAGCTTCATAGATCGCTCTATGAAATTAATACATTCAGAAAATAGACCCAAAAATTTCGTACTACACCGGAAATGAATGGCTATAGAAAATATTTTCAAACCACATCATTAAAGAAAGAATAAACAAAATCCATAATAGTATATCATATGTAAATGAAATAAACAATAATAAAGATAATTTTATAATATTACCATACATTCTGGAGACCTCGGAAAAAAATTGAGAAATGCATGACATAAATGTTGTGCATAAATCTGCTGGTAATAACTGAAGATGAACAAACCCACATAGTATATAAACTAGGTTATTTAGATTGCTATGGGACTTATACAAGATACTCTAAGCAATATTCACAAAAAAAATGTATAGTACTAAATACAAAAACTCCCCCCACCCTAGCTAACCATTGTTTTGATAACAACCATCAGTTCGATTATACAAAATTAATATTTCAACTGAAGAAACCAATTATTATAAAATAACTATCCTACAATTGATTCACATAAAACGTGATTCTGAGTCTGTGAATCATAGAACCGATGTTCAATCATTGAGTCAAATTCATACTAATTTAATTAATTGAACACGTCTCCAACATAACTGTGTAGTGGTTTTCTAATACATACTCATATATTTCTCAAAATAATGTGTCACATTAATATAATAATGACATTAATGACGACAATTCGTTGAATGTGTTGATTGATGTCGTGTGGTTCCCGTGCAACAATTTTTTTCACCACCGCCTGTATTATTGCATCTTCTCACCATCTTAGAATTTTTCGCCTTACTGATATGCTTTTATTCGGACGTACTCCATTGAATTGAAGTGTATCTACCGCAAAAGAGACTGAAGCCAATGATTGATGTATCACAAGTAATGACGATTTCCTAACACAATCATACCAGACCAACTACCATAATTATAGCAATTGGGAAGAACTGACAATCAATATATACTGCATGGTAGAGAGAGGCATAATAATAATTGACATTTCCAAAAGTTCCACTGCATTATTCCAGCATGCTGGTGTGATGTATGTGGAACAGCAGCATCGTAAGAGAAGCTTTATAAGCAGCTGCCTGTCACAACTTACATGATATTCCTATGCAGAATGGAGCAAGAGATGCTACCTGCATGAATTGCGAAATGCAATATTTCGTAATATCGATTCAATTACACGGGAGCGCGCTGCTTAAATATTTATTTAACATTATTCAAACAAGCACATATTCCACTACTACTAGAAAAATAAGCACGTGTGCTCGTGTGCATCTTAGCATCAATATGGGAACGTCCATGTTGCACAGCCATCAAACCTAGGGATATTTGAAACATTTGTTTTGTGTTTTCGAGTCTTATATGAATAGTCTATCTAGCACTATACTCTACATGGGAATTGAATTCCAAGCTGACGATAAGAAGTCATCCTCGTATCAGGCTGAAACTGCTCCGGAGACTGCCGTGCGAGCATCAGTCCTACCACATATTTATTGTTACAATAATTTCATCGCTTACTCAATTTCAACAAAGCTTTCCACATATTCGGAGATCAGAATCTATTTCACAAGCTTTGTAGATTTCTATTGCTTTGGTCTTTTGCTTTGATGAAAATATATACCCTATTTTCGTTAACGAAATTCAAGTTTCCACATAGAGGGAATAAGATGATAATTGCCAATCTCATGATCTGCTGATATCACGAGCATTTTTGGAATGTTAGCTTCAACTTGCCAGTAGTCGCGTGAATAGCGTCGAGTATTGCGTCATAATAAACAATACCGTTGCAAACATAAATTTCAATTCTACCAGTTGCGCCAATGGCTAAATACGTATGATACTACATAACTCACCTAATTCAATTTTGTATAACGCTACATCATTTACCTAAAGGAAGTACAGTCGAATGTAACATCGTTAGCAACTTAATTTGGATCTTAGATTGTATTGTTCCGAACCGTCGACTTGTTTGAAGTGAATTATATATTCACTATCTGATCGTATTGATTGGTTTCATGAAAAACTGCTTCAAAGAGGGCGTTATGACAGGCCTTCCTCACACCACATGTTTGCGTGGAAGTTTCGCACGCCTCTGACGTCGATCATCGTGCCCGTAAGGGAATCGTTATTTTATTCACGTAGTGGATGAGAATTACAGAACGAATTGTTGAAAGTACTTAGGTATCAGTTATGATGTATTCATCTTCCTTAAGAGACAATATCTTTATAAATTTCAATGAACAATTGCTTGGTAATGTCGTTAATTCAGTCCTTTCCGACCATTACGGTCAGATAATCAAGATACACTTCTGTGCTCCCAATTAAAAAAAAATCATTTGTAAGGGGGCATTCTCTTCAAACAACCTAGAAGATTTCTATAACGAGCTAACAGCCATAATTGTAATGAATTATATACTCAAATGAATATAGAATGTAGGCTTATTCTTTGTTTATAACTAAAATCAAAACTTTCATGAATATAATCTTCAAACCAAAGCCAATAAATTTGAATAAAAAATCTGTATCTAATTACAAAAGCTACTCTAAATAGTTGAGAAGAGGTGGAACCCTATAAGAACTATTGCAGAACATTAAAACAGAAGATTAGGAAAGTAAAAATAGTATGTAATGGAAATTTTATGAAAAACGCATATCTCAACAAAATAAAATTGTCTCTGAGAAACTGTTCAACGAAAAAAACCATATCATAAGTTTCTGAATTACAATAATTTCCTCATACGATTTTTATTTATAACATAAGTTTTTATCTCTGAATGTCTTGAATGTTACTGTTACAGGAATTTAGAAATCTTAAACTGTTTGTATTGTTATAGTTCTACGTCCCACTAGATACACGCCTTTTTTTATTATTTTGATGTTCCAATCGTAGTACCTATACATTTTAAACTATAATAAGGCTATTCCTATAAGTAATAAATGGAGTCTATTATAGAAATTTAGAATACTCACATAGTGTCTGTTTATGACAAGTTCTATATACCACTTGTAACGAATAAATTTTATTCTATTCTATTCTATTCCTTTCTATTCCCTTATCACTTCCACATCTCACAAAAAATTCGTCACAGGATAAACGTTTGGCGAACCATGATATAACGAAGTTAAGGTAGCCTCAAAGCAAGCTTTCAATCTAAACGTTAGAAAGGTTTCTCCACGACTGAATATTTATAGAACATACATATCAAATAATAGAGTACCATCGAATTTTCCTTGTAAAGTTTGAAAAAGCAGGTATGTGTAGTCAGCAGTGAAATATCAAAGCCGTCGTAGAATGAAAAGCCATAATTTATCTAAAAGAAAAGCGGTCAGAAAAACAAAACGAGATACGGACGTAAAGTTGTCCCACTGGAGTGGAAATACTCCGCGAACCCTTTTCAACGTATTATACGGCAAGGAAACCACGGATATCTTTGATTCCTTCAGACTGAAGCATAAAATCTGCCATAAACAAATATTGAATTTCATAAAATAAGAGTTCTTCCGACTAGGAGTTCCTCAAAATTCCGTAAGTAACGTTTCGGTTTTATTCCTTCCAGTAATAGTCTCCGCTTTCAATCTGTGAAAAGCCTTTGGTGTTTTAATTAAACTAACTTCTTGATTCTCTATCAGTCTATCAAATTATATCATCTCGAAATGTAGACGAATATTTCTACGATTCAGATGAAGTTAAGAAATCTAATATGAATAAAACAATTGTAACATTATGACATATCCCATAAATACCTACTTCATCTTGAATATTCCGAAATTTCACCTACAACATCAGATCGAAAGTTGTATAAAGGCTAAAATAGTTTTCTATTAACCTTGCGGAGTTGGAAATTATATTCAAATCTATGCAAAATTTGTAACATTCAATTTAGGAAATAGTGCGGACAAATTGTTTCACCATACTGTGGCATCCTCGAAGCTAGGAATTATCAACTGGTTTCTATAATTCAGTCGCACAAAATCTTCAGATCTATCATTGTAGATTGATCAATATATAATTTCATGGTCTTGAGAATATGGAAGCAAACCCTATCCACTGCGTCAACAGTGGACAGCTTAGCACGACTGCATTCAACTTTTCTGTGCTGGAATGGAATAAGCTTGTATTGAGTACCTTCATTTCAAGGCCGGAAATGATGGTGTAATCTATACAGTTTTGATAATTCAGCTCTATTAAATATGTAGCAAAGCTTTCTTATTAATTATCAATTCAAATTCATTAAGATTGCGAACAACCATGAACATGAATATAAATAGGATATTCTTTGTTGCCTTTCATGGACAAGTCAAGTATATGAGTTCATTTCTTAGTACGACCGTCCCGTTACAATTTAATACAGTTTGTTCTTTGTACCTCTGATAAGGGAACGAAGTATGTGGTAATTCTCGTCGAGGAAGGGTCATTATAATTTCTAAAATATTGACACAGATTCAATAGGGAACCATAAATTACAGATATAAGAGAAATGGTTCTAAAAACAAGTGCTTCACAGTATATTGGTAGTTAAGACATATTTGTATGATCTAATCCAAAATGGCAGGTTGATCACTTGCCATGATTTTGAACAAAGGTTTTCACCCTGTCTTTCCCTTTGAAGCTACAATCTATTCAAGTATCCATAACATAGGACGTGCACGACGCGGTCGTTTCTTATTAAACATGTGATTAGAATATCAACTTGATATAATTCTCAATCATACCTGTCAACAAAAATAAAATAGTTCCTTTGTATCCAGCTCACTAGACTGGGGCAAGACTTTCTCTTATTGGGTGAAAGATGCTACCCACAAACAGAATGCGGAAATAGGAGTTTTTATCCATGATCAAACTCACCACACTAAAGTCAGTTATATTCTAAACTTATTGAGATACATCTTACTTTGACTATTTCACGAATCACTTGAATCATATTTTAGAAAACTTTCTAAGCTTTCTACTTAGGCTTGCGTTGTGATGTTTATGGTAGAATTTTTGCTAAGTTCATTTAGAATCAAGTCATATTGCTGAATACACAAAATTTAGAATTCCTTGAATAATTAAATCATAATACTCTTTACCCTGGTACATCGGGTCTGAGTTAGATTAGTTTTCCAATCGTATCTAGGTTGTTATAACGTTAGTTTGAAATTTAGGATTACTCAATTGTATTAACGTATACAATCGTTCGATAGGTAACGCATTATCTTTGGCATAATGAAAATGGTTCTTCACTTTCTACTCAGCTGGTTGCTAAATCAACCCTGTTACTTTCGACTAGTGGCGGTTTTACTGTAGGTGCACCTTAAAAATTAGGTCAACTATATTGATAATAACCTAATAATCGCAATTAATTTCAATACTTCATTCAATATGTTAAAACTTTCAACTTAACATATGGAATTATTGATATTGAATCTGTGACCTTCAACTCAAAATACATAGGTAACTAAATCATAACGCCGACACAAATGTAGCTAAATCATGCGTTAGAAGGAGACCACTTGGACACGTGCAACAGAAGATAGGTGTTATGAGATTCGCGTGCATTGTTCCAATGTATTGACTCAGTTTAGTCGTTCAGCGCTCTTACGTTGCTTATATTCAACACCAATTCTACCGACTGCGCCAATATGTAGATAACTATGATCCTATATCATTACTAGGTAGTTCGTGAATGTATATGGGTTTAAGATGGTTCATACAAATCTAATCAAACAGTTTTGTTACTAAACAGTGTCACTCAAACACAATATAAACCAGAACAGAGATGGCAGGTTAGTCTCATAGTAGCAGATGAAAGGAACATTCCATTCATTGAAAGAAATGTGTCATATTTATTCGTTAAACGCTTAATAGTGGAGGCCTTCTTATAAACTGCACAATAGAATTATTTTCGAGATAAATTCCTGCAATAACTTATTTCTAGCTATTTAAATTGATACATCACATATTTTTCAAAAATCCAACAACACAAATGCAACCGTGATTGTTTCTGTGCGATCGGTAGAATCAGCGGAGTCGTCGGAATGAAGAGGTTGTATTCTAGTGTTCTCGTAATGCGAAATCGTTATTAAGCTCAAATTCTCTTATCTTAATGAGTGTTAAGCGTATCCCTCTGTATAAATCTCGGAATAATATGTGAAACGGTCCTCAGTGGTAAGCTTATAAGATGATGTGAGTATCACTAGAGATTCAATGATTGTTATATTATCAAAATGTGGAAAGGTAATTCGAACATTATAGGTCCTCTCTGACTGGTTAGAGTCTTCCCCTCAAGTTTACTGGTTGAGAGGGATGTAAATTTGATGTCAAAACACTCAAAACCGAAGCAGTAGTATTCAGTTATGTTTTAACATGCTTACTTTGATAAATTTACGAGTCACTTAATATTTAAATTTGCTATTATAATCTGATGTTTTGAAGTTATGGTTTGGCCAAGAAAGTTTCAATTCATGTTAACTTCTCTCAAAATTAATATAAATTGAAATAGTGTGTATTCCGTTAGTTAATTAATTTTCATTGTTTGTTCACTCTTTTATCTAGATTTAATCAAATGGTAAATTTATTTTGAGTTGGTTTATATTTGCTGATTAGACATGAATTGGAATTAAAATCGTTTTGAGTATATCTTATTGATTATACTTTTTCATTGTTATAATTGCTTCTCTCTATTCTCATCTTATCAAATATATATTATAATTTTCATGATAAGATACTAGTTTATTAACGTAACGTCCTGTGGCCATGTACCGACCTCCATGTTTTCAAAAAGAGTGTCAGTGTCTGAATTAGACGAGTGTGTATTACATATACAGGGTGTTCCATCTCAGACGAGCCACCCCGTATATTTCTTATCCCATAGTGAGTGGAAAAATCTCCCGAAACACGTCGAATGATTTTGTTTGGGGAACATCTTTTGACGTATATTTGAGGCTTGAACGAGCAACCCCCTAATAGGGGGCCCTTCAACCCCTCAAATTTGAATAGAGGAGAGGTGTTGAGTGATACGTCATTTGAAAGGTCTTGGAATCCTCTCTACAACGGTGTATGAAAAACGTAAACTTGATGAACCGTTTTCGTCAAAGATTAATTTTGAATATTTTGTTTATTTGTACAATGTACAAGCTCATTTTTATTAAACCTTTTTTACAAACTTAAACAATCTTCAAAAAATCACATTCGTGAAAAAATTGAATTGTGTTGTCATGCTCACAATGAAAAAAATTAAATCTGCGTGTTTAAATCAAATGTTCAAATTGTCCTCCATTGACTTCCATACAATAATACAATCTTGACTGAAAACCGTCTCTAACATGGTCAGCATAATTGGAGTTATTTGACGACACTCATTTAAAATTCGTTGGCGTAGTTCGTCCAAATTTTCAGGCTGAGTCACAAAAATCTTGGACTTAAGATGTCCCCACAAGAAGAAATCCAGAGGGTTCAGGTCAGGAGATCGGGCAGGCCACTCCATAGGACCTCTTCTTCCAATCCAACGACCGGGGTATTGCAAATTGAGGTATTGGCGAACTGGTGCGGCGTAGTGAGGAGGAGCTCCGTCTTGTTGGAAATGTAATTGTTGCATTTTCCAACATTTCAAGATAAATTTCGCCATTTAAATTACCAGGAATAAACAGAGGTTCAATTAGGTGGTCTCCCAAAACTCCTACCCAAACGTTTAGTTTAGATGTTGAGTGTGAGCTTCTCGAAATACATGAGGATTTGTATCGCTCCAAATTCTAAAGTTATACCGGTTAACCTCTCCATTAAGTAAAAAAGTGCATTCGTCAGAGAAGCAAACGTTGTACAAGAAATTTGGGTTACTGTTGATACGCTCGACCATAATTTCCCAAAACTCTTGTCTTCGATCCCAATCATCATCATTTAATTCCTGAAGTAATTTAATTTTGTACGAATAGCTTTTGGCTAATACCGGAAGCTGCAGAAAGTTGTCGTACAGATTGCGTGTTTGGCATAAGTTGGACATGTCCCAATACCGCCACAGCTGCTCCTTCATCATTAACAATTCCAAATTCTAAAGTTATACCGGTTAACCTCTCCATTAAGTAAAAAAGTGCATTCGTCAGAGAAGCAAACGTTGTACAAGAAATGTGGGTTACTGTTGATACGCTCGACCATAATTTCCCAAAACTCTTGTCTTCGATCCCAATCATCATCATTTAATTCCTGAAGTAATTTAATTTTGTACGAATAGCTTTTGGCTAATACCGGAAGCTGCAGAAAGTTGTCGTACAGATTGCGTGTTTGGCATAAGTTGGACATGTCCCAATACCGCCACAGCTGCTCCTTCATCATTAACAATCCCAATAGGTGCCCTTTTTCATCCATTACTGAACCCATCTCTACAAATTTTGAAATCAATTCCATTACGTACTTATGGCGAACGCTACGTTCAGGATGGTTTTCGTTAAATATCCTTGCAGCCGCTCAGGCATAATTTTGATTTTGGTAATACAGGCTAACCAGCTCAACACGTTCTTGCAATGTGTATACCATATTTTTTAAATTTTAAACAAATCAGCAAAGTAGTAACTCAACAGATTAATTAAAATCATGAAATGATCGAAGAAACGTTAAAACCAGATAAACACCTTCTAAGAACAAAAAATGAAGGCAACATAAGGAAATGTTTTGCTGTTTTTCTATTTATTAGTTTGAGAGAATGTATTATTGTATGGAAGTCAATGGAGGACAATTTGAACATTTGATTTAAACACGCAGATTTAATTTTTGTCATTGTAAGCATGACATCACAATTCAATTTTTTCACGAATGTGATTTTTTTGAAGATTGTTCAAGTTTGTAAAAAAGGCTCAATAGAAATGAGCTTGTACATTGTGCAAATAACCAAAATATTCAAGGTGGCGCATTCGAGCAACAAAATTAATTTTTGGCGAAAACGGTTCATCAAATTTACGTTTTCCATACACCGTTGTAAAGAGGCTTCCAAGACCTTTCAAATGACGTATCACTCAACCCCTCTCCCCCATTCAATTTTGAGGGCTTGAAGCGCCCCCTATTCGGGGGTTGCTCGTTCAAGCCTCAAATATACGTCAGAAGATGTCCTCCAAACAAAATCATTCGACGTGTTTCGGGAGATTTTTCCACTCACTATGGGATAAGAAATATACGGGGTGGAGAACCATTCAAAGGTAACGTTGTTGATGCTATCTACCTGAACAATACGAACCACTTATTTCGGGCATTCAAGCATCAAAACAAGTCACTTCTACGGAATTTGCGAAAAATTTGTTACTTCAAGAAAATGTCAAGACAATGAGTGTTCAGATCTTCGATACAGCATTGCACAGTAATGAAAAAACGAGCACAAAATCACTAAAATTTCAAAGATTATTCCGAAATTTCATTCAGTATGGAACCGGTTGGGGTACGTTAAATTTTACTTTAACTTTGTCGTATGCAAATTTTCGACAATTTAGTCTCGAAATATGAATATTTAGACCATGTAACAAAATAAAGACTACTGATGAGCTCTATGGGCAGAGCGAAACAGCTGTCTAGAAATATTAGTTTGTGGTGTTACTGATCCATCTAGACTAGATATACCTTATCATTATTCTCTGGCAAAAATCAACATGAGATAGATAAATATATTCATATACTTATATGTCCTCCAAACAAAATCATTCCCGAAAATTGTTTCGGGAGATTTTTCCACTCACTATGAGATGAGAAATATACGGAGTGGTTCGTCTGAGATGGAACATCCTGTATATACCAGAACAAATAACTATAAAATATGATAGAATAGGTGAAGAACTATCTAATAAACAAGAAATCCAATAAAATAAATAGGTTACGTCAAGAATGGGACTAGTGCAATCATGCATTTATTCATATGAATTAGAGTATCTTTAACTCGATTTTCTCCATTCTGGTAACGGAATATCAAATATCATCTCACATTCAGAATTTTTAGTTGATTCGATGGATTTTCTGTGAATCAGGTGAGATCTAGAAAACGAGAGAACGTTGAGGGGACCGTGGAGGAATACGGCTTGGTAAGCTTTTCTGTAATAGCTCCGCTCCATTGTGTGTATTGTGGAGGATAAATTCAATATCGGAAACAAGCTATTTATATATAGTCAAGTCCAGCAAGCAGTCCGAGTAAAGTGAGAAACCCAGTGACATCTGAAAGTGACCACATTTATGCTCAAAGTTTGTTTCACGTGCACACATTCGAAAATGCCTTTGAACGTCTAAATTTCCTCAATATTTGTGGTATTTGTAATTACAAATTTAATTTGTAGAGCGCAAACTGAACTATTAAGTTTTGATAAATAGAAACTGAGATAACACAAGCATTTCTCAATCGATCTAAAATATTTCTGAGATGATATCTGTGTGTGCATATATGCCTACGAGCGTAACTCACAGGGGAGACGATCGCCCCGTTCCTACCAGTCTAACGGAACTGAAATCACTCTAAAGTGATGAGAATGGGAACAGTATACAATTTGGACGCATCAGTCCCGTTTCAAGATATGTTTTTGGCATTTGTCCTCAATTTTTCAAATGGAATTATATTTCATAGGACCATAAAGACAAAAATGTTTTTCTGGTTATAAATTTATATCACACTCATATATCTACTCAGCAGAAATTCCCTAAATTTCGATTTCATGATTCAAGTAGCATCATCAATGTGACGTCAGAGTTGATTTTCAGTGAACTATACTTTATAGATTAGAGTACTATGCTCTGTGAAATCATGGAATCTACACAGATTGAATCAGATCGAGTGGTGTATAGGAGATTCCTGTGAGTTAGAGCGAGCCAGAGGCATTTTGTATTATATAACATGGTAGTATCTCTATGAAACTCTATAAAACTCAAGGAATTTACATCATTCCTATTCACCAATATCTATGTATCTAGAGTGAGGCCATTTAATCTGGAA
The DNA here is from genome assembly GCA_958510875.1 of Endomychus coccineus. NCBI lineage: Eukaryota > Metazoa > Arthropoda > Insecta > Coleoptera > Endomychidae > Endomychus > Endomychus coccineus. The sequence goes on along the minus strand of OY294068.1, from coordinate 189,023,040 downwards.
AATCATGACACGTTGTTGAGTTTGATTCAACCATTGATTAGTCAGAACCACGGTCGTACATACAGGTCTGGGAACTCGAGGCTGTTTCCTATGTGAGAAGTGACTCCGCTAAGCATCAACTGTCGCGTAGTACCAAAAAGAGTGGCGCAGTAGTCGAATAGTGTTCTCTGACAACTGTCATTCTTGACTTGTAAACACAAGGAATAACGGCGTTTTCAGAAAGAAATGACGAAACTGTGCATTTTGCCGAAATGCAAAACGGGGTACAAAAGTGTGAAGCAAAAAACTTCTGTTTTTGAAATGCCGAAATATGCGGAAATGCGAAAAAAGTGGATGCTTGCGATTCCGGGAAGAAATCGTTTTAACGAGGTCTTTTATGTGTGCGAGCATCACTTCGAAAAATAATTCGTAAGAAAACAGTGCGTTATTTATAACGAGAAAGGGGAAGTTATTTTTAAGGTGAGTAATACATTTTGACAAGAGTAACAGTTCTATCCCTCTCTCGAATCAGAATATTTAGTGACACTGCTTGCAATTCTGGAAAGAAATCGTTTTACCACTTCGATTCAAGCGCTAGCTAGTGGCTGAGCGAGGGATTCCGAGTTTGGCGACGCGTAAGAGAGTCATGTCAAACATACGAGTTCCCAGACCTGTATGTAAGACCGTGGCCAGATCAAACGTGAAAAACTATCCTTGACACTTTGCCCTTTTATTACACTAGACATTTATGGATTCAAACACTGGAAGGTAAATGGAGGAATAAACGCTACTTTTAATCAGAGAAACTTGTACTCAATAACGATAGAATATTCAATAAGTAACAATTAAAAGATAATGGTAAGAATAAAAAGAATGTTTATGATAATTAAAGATGATAAAAGAGAGTACTATTATTAACCTTATAGCTAATATTATAAAATTGTTAATACAAATGATCTAAGAATGAAACCTGAAGCTAAATAAAATTAACTAGAGAATCTAAATTAACTCGGCTAAAGAAATGAAACTGAGATCATTAGAATTATTTTCCAACCAGGACGAACCTACGGAATCGAAATGCTATGAACTGATTGAATATATTTATTGACTTGAACAGGAATAAAATTGAAACTCTAATTCTAGTGGAAACACCCTCTTACCCAAAACACTCTGAATAATCTGTTAAAGAAAATAACAAAGTGACGCCTGATTTTCTCAAGAGACTAATTCAAGTTAGAAAATATAACTGAAGGTTTTTCGCATTTTGTTGATATTTATAATGCGTCTTTTGTCTACAATTAGGGAAGGACCGAATTCTTCAACCAATCATTTCACTTATGGTGATCCCGATTTCAATTTTGTACCAATTATATTACTAGTAAATTTGGAAGAATGGTTAACCCAATAAGCAGTAAGATAGTTTATAGTTTTTCTTCTCTCTTGAGGCTTCTCCTTCAGAATGTTTACGGTATCTGTCCTCTTCTAAATATCAATAGCTGATTTTATTATTTATTAATCATTTATACTATAATTAAGATTACTTTGAATTGCAATTTCGATGATTAGATACTATGTTACGTCTCGATTTACGTGTGATACATTTTGATTAATTATGTCATTTATTCCATATTGACATCGAAAACGGGTCTGGGAAACTACCTAAGCGTCCAGATGGTTAACATTGAAATTCATCAAAGCTACGTAGTAGTTTCCCGTCTCAAATTGGTTATTGGTCTTGACAGGCTTACTATTTCCTTTAGAAAACCTTTTGTGAAAATATTTAACATGCTCTTGACCATGACAGCAATGGTATCATATCACCCTCCTCGAAGCGGGTGCGAACTAATTTGTGTTCATTTTAGAAATTCATTTACCATTTCTCACGCTAATATATGTTATTGATACTAAACAGGAAACATATGGCAACCCCTATGTGTTCTTGTTACTTTGCTTTGAGATATTTCGATCTTACAAGAAATTTCAATTCTCTAAATATGATGTTGTTTTTTTAATATTGGGAATAAACTGTGCTAAGCCCTTAACTGCTAAGATAAAGGTTCAGTACTACTTATTACTATTATTGTTTTGAAAGAGGAAAAAGTTGGTTGTACCATTTCACCATATGCGATGCGCTTACGCTCACTCCAATGTGTATTTAAGGCAGTAACTCGCTATAGGTTATACATAAAAAAAATATTCGATTTCGTACGTTTTCCATTAATCTAACTGCAATAAAACTTAATGCGCGAGCATCGTCGGAAAGCTTATTTCCTGATAGTATACGTAGAATGAAGACGTTAATCTGGAAGAGCGTGATGTTATTTTCTAGTTAAATTTCACTTTACACATAATGGTAAGTGTAAAAGAATGTTTTAATTGGATTCTCTTTGACGTCTATTTTTGCAAAAGTTGCACTTTCTTTTGAAGATGTGAAATCGGAAAGATAATTTCCAGAAACTTCAAACTTGAAATGCATCACTTTGAAACAAGAATATGCTTAATTGTACATTTCAGATGCTTCTTTGAAAACAGCAGCTAATGATTATTTGATTTAATGTTTTAATTTCGTTCACAGATTTGTTGGCAAGTGTATATTCATTTATATCAGCTGTACGTAGTTCAATACAATTTTATTAAGCGAACTCATTTTTTCGAAGAATACATTCTAACGACAGAAAATCAATCTGATAACTAGACTATATCGTTCACTGCATATCGTATATACAGGGGTAAATATTGAACTACACAAGGCCATAAAGTTGTCTCGTTCACTCGATAGAGGGTATCAAAGTTGAATAAAAATGATACACATATGTTATTTCCTTCTAACTTTACAAATAGTCACGATAATCACATGTGTTTGAAAGTCGAAAAATCGAACTGTTGCTTATAACTCGGAAACAAAAGACGACGACGAATTTTGTTTTCCCAAGTGAATCAATAAAAAAAATGTGACATCCATCAATAGGATGAGGGGAAGACATATCTGCTAATGATGGAAATGTTAAATACAAAACGCCCAGATGTACTTTTCTATATATTCAAATACATTAGTATGATTCTCACTGGATGTCATCTCACCAAATGGCTCAACCTCCTCCAGGACTCATCGATCAATGCTGTTGATCCAAGTGTGTAATGGTAGTCTATTCTTCAACTATATCTATCAAATTGAATCAGTAACCTTCTCAGCCAACGAAATCTGGAAACATTTTCGAAACCAGAATTGAATTTGAAAGTTATCTTCTTCTTTGAGTTTGCCTGTGATTTGAATAATATATCTTTTGATTCAAATTGTGGTAATAGTACAGTTCGAAAAATATTAAATGTCGGAGGATTCAACATCCAAACCATCAGAATATTGTAGAGCTACAAACATTACTAAAATGGGATAGACAATGAGCGCAAAGATTAATATACGACGCAGACGTAAGCCACTATATTGCATCATGTACAATTCACAAGTCATATAGTACGTTGTATGGCCACCTTAGAATGTTAAAATAAAGTAAATCTACATGAAAACAACAGTCACGGAGCAATGATATTAGTGTGTGAACCACAGGGGTACAGAAGAACGTGAAAAATATCCTCATAACGTGCGCTGCATCGTCTGCATTTATATTTGCTTTAGGTACTTCAGATGCTCTCCTGTGTTAACAAAAACTTAGGATATATGTATATATCTTGGTATATATGGAACAGAGAGAATGGAAATGAATGTAAACACCGATTGTATGAGATTCACATAGTTACTTATAGTCCACAGATAAATACGAATTGATAAAATTATAATCATATCACAACTTCAATTTGATTCTATCGTTTTTGGTAAGGAACCATTTTGGCCATTATAGGATAAGGCGAAGTCTTTGCCATATAAATGAGTTGGAATATTGTCAATCGAAGTTCTACTTGCTTTCACGTATTTTTGAACTTCAATTAAGACTTCCGATTTGTTTATTTCAGTATTGAATTCATTCTCATTTAAATCAAACTCAGAGATAATCCTATCTAACTTAAATAATGTATCATCTGTTATATCTAAATTAGTACGCTTCTCATAATGTTCTTTATTTAAATTCCTACTAAACACTTTAAATTTATCGTAAATGTGTTTTTGACATGACTCACTAACGTATCTTTCACATTTTTCTTCCCTTGCTACCGTACTGTCTCCGGTAATACTAGCGTACGGTGGTTTCTCATGATTTCGTCTGATATTTTGTGTTTGCCGTTACATAGATTACGATGAGTATAACCAGTATGAATGTTGTTATGTCCGAAATCTCCATATTTAGGAAGGTTTTGTTGAGTTGTCCTGGAGTTGCCATACCATTTGGATTTCCTCCGCTGTTCCCAGCTTAAGCATTTATAACTCCTCTGTCCAAATTTGTTTATATTTACAGATACATAGAATTATTGAATATTCTCAGTAAGTACGCCTTCTTATTGTTCCATGAAAATTGGAACAATTTTCCATCAAATTGGTGCCATCTTTCCCTTGCTTTTCAAAGAAAGGGCTAACAGGATCGCCATGTGTTCGTTTGGTTAGAATTTATACGAAACTTTCTAACGACATCTCTAATACACGTTATATACTGAATAACAGTTAGAACCAACAATGTAATAATCACTGAACTAACTACTAGTTACTTTGATGATTGATTTCCAAATCAATGTTCGAATATGACTGACTTTTTAAGGATCAATTATCTGCCTATAAATACCACAACAATTGTATGTTTATAATTATGTGACTCCAATTACTTATGAATTAATGATTTCAATACATAATTGAAGGTAAGGGTGTTACCCTTATAATAGAATGAGCATGAGCTAGTTAGAGACCTCATAACCAAAGGGAAGTAATTTAGGTCGAGATGTTTAATTCATCTGATGTTGATAAGCAATCTGAAAATCATCAAGATCCTTAGATTAATCAATTGTTGAGATTCAGAATCAGCTATTTTCCATTGAGGAATAATAATAATAATGATAAATATGTAACCTTTTGTCGAGACCTCAGTAAACTGAGTTGATGAATGCGACATACTAGTCTTGTGGAAAATAACGCAGCAATTCATCAAATACGTCACGTTTCATACTCGTCAGTTAATTTGTTCCATTTTGTTGCAGGTGTGTAAGTTTCCATCGTGGTCAAGTTGGGAGGACAAATATATCGGCATTGTTGGGGACGTTTTGTAATAAACGTGTTCCATAATTCAAATGACATACAGAGCAATCAACCACAAGGCGTAGATGGCACAAGCGCGGTCCTGCAGAATCGTGAATTCAACAATGGACAGTTCACAATGCCTCGATTCAGAGCAAACGAATATCTCACCCTGACCTCGTCATTTGCAGGGCAGGTCGACCGGCATCCACTCTTGTACATTAATGAAATCTCAAATTCAAATAAACTGTTCGATTTAATTGTTGCGAAACATGTGATATCTGAATGGAGCAACAAGTGATAATTACGTAATGTAGTTAAACAGTTTCTTTGGACTAATGTGGGCAATAAGATCTATACAATTTGAATACAAGCTCATTTCTAGTTGGAATAATTCGATACACATGATTTTGGTTCTCCAAATTTGTGGACAGCCTGTATATGCATTTCGAAACTATTCTTCCACTATATGAATGAATCTTCCTCCAAACTTGTTGTGTTTATTAGTGTTTCAGTATTATTTAGAGGGAAATAGATGACTATGTCCAATTAAATACGTCTGCAGCCGACTCGTTTATTAAAATTCAATTAAAACTGCAGAAGTTATTGGATCGGTAGTGTGCAAGAGTATATTATGAGGAAATGTTGAGGAATAACGAAATATATACAGGATGTTACATGTGGAGACTGCCAAACTTCACCAATCGAAAATTGAATCGACGTGCATTCTATAGGGTGTGGCGAAATATACCAAGCCAAGTGAAAGTAATATAAGCGCAAAAAAAATTTTTTTTTATGAAAACGGTTTATCAAAACATCTCAAATTATTTATGGAGAGCTACATCGAGTAAATGACTTCCACGACAAGCCAGACAATGACCAACTCTATTTTGAGCGTGGAGCATAATTTGGCGCAATATTTCAGCTGGAATTTGCGCAATTCCTTCACTAATATTTGCTGCATTGTCCCTGGCAGCTCCAAAAAACAGAAAGGTGCAATGATTCGTTCGGAGTATATTGCGCACCAAACAACGACTTTTAGATCAAACTGCACGTTCTTTTGTGGAAAGAGGACTTTCTGTCACCCAAAAATAATAATTTTGCTTGTTAACACGACCAGAAAGGCAAAAATTTGCTTCATCGCTCATTATCAAATTTTACCAAAAATTGGGTTCTGCTTCCAATAAGTTCGTGACGATTTGTGCGTATTGCAAGCATCTTTGGATATAAATTGGTTGTATTTTGGACACAGTTTGAATTGTGTATGGATAAATACGCTAAATTCTTCTTAAATTCTGCTCAGACAACCCTAATTGGACCGCACGTTTTCTTGTGGAAGTTGTTGGTTCTGCCTGAACGTCAGCCAGAACGAGCTCAATAGTTTCATTTGAACGGCCAGAACCAAGTCTCTCAGTATGCTTTATAACACTTACTGTACCATTCTGTAGAAACGCGTTGGCTAAACTCTTTCTTCGTGTGGAGCCCTCTGACTGGGATACTCTCTCCTAAAAGCGCGTTAAACTCATCGAACAAGAATTAACAATTTCTTCTTGAGTGGAATAAAGTTCCATCTGTATTTTTCCACTTTGATATAAGACTCTACATTTTACAGTTGTCGAAGAAATAACAATTAAAACAACATATTTTGCTGACCCGATAGAATTTCATCTAAGAAATGCCCTTGAAAATCCCTGCAAATTTTGGTTTGAAAAGTAGTTCTCCTAAAATCGATCACGAATTTTGCTACGTACAGAGAAAATAAACAGTTTTCTATAAGGTACCTTCCTCTGCTTACTTCAAATAGGTAGCTGTAGTAAATATAGGTATGTACCTACTTTGGGAGAAAAAGAGTTACTTAATGAGAATGATACTCGATTAACATTGGTAAGTATGTACACAGTTCAAGTAATTGTTGGTAGTAAGTATATATAGATTCTTTCTTAAAGTGCCAATGATTTTTGAAGGAGTCAATGAACTAATAAAATTTGTATTCTCTTTTGTACGAAGGTGAATGATTCGAAGACATTTTAGTTTTGAAAAAGTAGAGTTACAATATTTTAATTTGTTGTATAATATTGTAGGAGCCAAGTTCTTTCAAATCCAGCCAAGTAGTTGAGCGAGTATTTTTTATAAGCATTTTGTTTTGCAATACTTGAAGCTTCACTGAATTATATAAACTACAATTCGCAGAGTGATGTACGTCACAAATCCAAGAGAGTATTTCAGAACTAAACCTTCGACTAAGATTTTACTTGATTCTAATTCTATACTCTTCTATGAATACATACTTTAACTATAGAATAACACGTGCAAATAGTAAACTATTAATGAGCGCGTACTACTCTCTATACAACCTATAACTGTCAAAGTGACGTCCGTCAGAGGGACAACTTAAAGATGCCCATACACTCAACTCAAAGGTGACCCCAATATCCGACTGAACAATTACAATGGCGTTACATATAAGAAGAACAGTAGAGCTCAAGATCGCAAAGTGCAATAACACCCCAACAGAAAACTTGTCAAACAAAAAATTATACGTGGAAACATATTCAACTGTACCGATGTACAATTGAGTTTGAATTGTTCTGATTGCAAGCTTTGTCAAAAATCGAATTTTATCATAAACAACTTATATTCAACATTTTTCATAAATTTTCTGAACTTAGGTTCCAATGTTACCCTGCTTCCCCCAAAATTGGAATGCAGGAATCTGACAGTTGCACTTTTTTCGCATCACTTTTTTTTTGCGTAGAAGAAATCTTGCACAGACGCCTCGGGGGCCTGTTTCCACGGGTGTGCCGAATTCTTACCGTTTGAAACCCATGCCTAGTTAGGTTGGTTCTCCTTCCCAGGGGAAGCCTCATTGCACCGCGGTCATCAGAGTCCTATTGTGTCCTCACATATTGCTATCTCCTCATCTGTTCGGTGTATTCTATGAAATTCAGTAGATTTCCTAGGCTGTAGTTTTATCGTCTCCGCGGTCGATCAACCGCGTATGCCATGCACTGACAGAGTGTCTCTTCTTCTACGCCGCAACCTCTGCATGTGGGCTAATCTACCAGACCCATCGTACAGAGATGTTTGTTGCATGTGGCGTGTGCGGTCAGGAATGCAACAAGATTCCGTATTGTCTGCTGAACGTCAGCAGATTTTGACTCGTTGCTGCTGGAGATCTTCCATTACTCGCTTAGAATGCGACATACGGGGCAGTTCCCTCCAGTAGGCACGGTGCTCAGTCTTGAGTCATTTTTGTATTACCAATTTCGCTGTGATATGAGGAGGGACACATGTTGGCTCTGGTCCAATCAGTGGCTGTTCCGCCCCTGCTTTAGCGAGTGCGACGACAGTTTCAGTTCCTTCTCGTACGATGTCCTTTGACTCCCATACGAGTGTCACTCTTTCTAAATGCTCAAGGACGGTTAGAAGAATATAAAAGAATAGAAATATGTTAGCAAATGAAAGTTTAACGTCTAATTCGCCTGGACTACAGATATTAAAATACATCCGAATTGTAATTTTCCATGAAAAATGTGATAAATAATACATTTACCCCAGAGTGAACAAGTTCACTCACAGGAAATCATGACATTTCAGCTTCATTCCACTTCCACAAAGTATTCAGAAATATTTGAATCATTATTGCCTTCATTTTAATTTCAGTCGGTGAAAAAGGATCGCAGCGCTGATGTTTATTTATTCAAGTTAACCGCATCAGTGTGAACATGTACCTGCATGTTATTATTAAAATATGTTTACAAACTTCGAAATCCCATACATGACCTCCATGCGACAATGTAAACATATCGGAATAAAGTTGTGAAACAACACATTGTAAATAAATGAAAAGTACTTCAGAGAATACACATATCCCTGAGTTGAAATCGTGGAGATGTAACATATTTCCCATCCTGAATTATTTAATTTTCCAGCGAGCATAATATTGATGTACTCAAAACATAACCTATAAGTGATGAATTCCCTAAGAACCTTGCTTTCACGTCATGTCATGTGATTAAATTCCATAAATGAAAAAATTGATGGTATAACATATCATTCGTTTCAGTTATTATGTTTCGTATTTGTACCAACTAATTCAATCTTTATTCGAAACGTCGTTGGGAACGTTGTTTTGAATGATTGGATGAACATTCCAGCTTCAGCAATTAATTACAAATTAAAACAACTTGGCTTCATCCTGTTGAATACACATGTCATTCAAGTTCAAATCGTTATTTACAAAGTAAAACAACTGTAGATATTATGAAACGACGTTTCATTAGCGATGTGACTTTATGAAACAGTACATGGAAAGTTAATCAATATAGATGAGCGACAATAAAGATATAAACAATGATGAAGTCTTTCTAGTCCATATCGTTCAGTAACGTTACAAATGTATAGTTCCAGACACATGAATTTGTTTATTTCGTAATTTTGTATGATATTCCGATGAAATAATTTTCTTCCACTTCACATACTCTTATAATGTTAGTACCCTCGATAATCATATTATTATTAGCTGTTTGAATATTTATATCTTTATTAGAGAATTAGAATCAAATGAATATATGAATATAACTATTTATCTCATTTTGGCTTTTGCCGCATAACAATGATAATGTCTTTCTAATCCAGATCATGCAGTAACGTCACAAACTTATAGTTCCAGAGAGCGGTTTCGTCCTTCTCAGAGAGCTCATCAATGGACCGAGCAAGTTTGCAACGTTACTGAAGGATCTCTGTTGGAAATAGTCGAAACCGACCTACAACATGGCTAAAAAGACCAAAATATCTCACGCCATCTATGAATAGATGCCTCACTTTCTTCAATGAAGATCCTCTAGTAACGTTGCAAACCTGCTCGTTCTACTGATGAAATCTATGGAAAGAGCGAAACAGCTATCCGGAACTATAAGTTTGTGATGTTGCTAATCGATCTTGACTAGGAATGCCTTATCATTGTTATTTGGCAAAAGCCATAAGGAGATAAATGAGAATATTATATATTCATTTGTTTCTAATTCTCTGTCAAAGATATGAACATTCAAACAGCTAATAATAATGTGATTACAGAAGATTATAACATTCTAATGTTATAAGTATGTTAGGTGAAAGAACCGGAATTCATCGAAGTATCATATAAATGTTACAAATTAAACAAATTCAATAAGGGTGAGATATTACAATCAATCTTGTCATTAAGTCGGTTGTGGGTATTGCAATACAAAATGTTATGAGTGCCCTGGCTCATTCACCATTTTATCAACGCTTGATTCAAAATGTATCTACTATATCAGTTAGCTTGCTCATTCACCGTTCCATCGAGTATGGACATCAAATAAACGGTAAATTCTAACAGTTTCCTTTCCCATTCGTCATTTTATCTGACTCTTGATTCGAAATCAATATACAAATTTAATACTAGGCTCGTTCTCAATTTTATAGATCCTTGATTAGGAATGAACACAAAATTCTAGAATTCCCCTGACGCATTGACCATTTTATTGACTATGGATTTCATATTAAGGTACATTGTAACAGTTCTATGACTTATTCCCAACATTATAAACCCTTGATTAGAAATCAGTACAAATCTCTGAGAAACCTAGCTCATTCACCATTTTAGCAACTCTTGATTCATAATTTATATTATATCAGTTATTTTGCTCGTTCACCATTTTATTGAATATGGAATCAAATAAACGGTACAATATAACATTTTCCTGATGCATTCATCATTTTATCTAACCCTTGATTCAAAATTCAGTACAAATTCAATCAGTAACTATGCTCATTCACCTCTTGCTGACTATTAATTCCACATTAATGGTACATTGCAACAGTTATTTGGCTCATGCTTGATTCCATAGACTCTTGATCAGAAATCAATACAAAATTCTATCAGTGACCTGCCTCATTTTACATTTTATCAACCCCTAATTCAAAATCTACATTGTACCAGTTACTCGACGCATTCACCATTTTATTGACAACGGACTTCACATTAAGGTACATTGTAACATTTACCTGGCTCATTCTCAATATCATGAGCCCTTGATTATAATCAAATTCAAAACTCTGAGTGACTTGGCTCATTCACTATCTTCTCAACCCTCGATTCAAAATTTATATATTCTTATATCAGTTAGATTGCTCATTCACCATTTTATTTTACTATGGACGTGAAATAAACGGTACATTGTAACAGTTTATTGGAGCATTCACCATTTTATCTAACTCTTGATTCAAAATCAGTACAAATTCAATCAGTAACTAGGCTCATTCATCATTCTATTGACTATGAATTCCACATTGATGGTACATTGCAACAGTTATCTGGCTCATTTTCAATTTTATAGACCTTTGACTAGAAATCACTACTAAATTCCAAGGGTGACCTAGCTCATTCACCATTTTATCAACCCTTGATTGAAAATTTATATATTATTATATCAGTTAGCTTGCTCATTCACCATTTTATTGACTATGGACATGAAATAAACGGTATATTCTAAAAGTTCCTTGACGCATTCAACATTTTATCTTACCCTTGATTTAAAATCAGTACAAATTCAATCAGTAACTAGTCTCATTCACCATTTTATTGACTATGAATTCCACATTGATTGTACGTTGCAACAGTTATCTGGCTTATTTTCAATATTATAGACTCTTGATTATAAATCAATACAAAATTCTCCGTGACATGCCTCGTTCACCATTGCACCAACCCTTGATTCAAAATTTATATCTAATTTTCATATCAGTTACTATGTTCATTCACCATTTTATTGATCATGTACATCGAATAAGCGGTACATTGTAACAGTTTCCTTCTGACGCATTCACCATTTTGTCTTACTTTTGATTCAAAATAAGTACAAATTCAATCAGTAACTGGGTTCATTCACCATTTTGCTGACTAGGAATTTCACATTAATGGTACATTGCAACAGTTATCTGGCTCATTTTCAATTGGATAGACCCTTTATTGGAAGGCAATACAAAATTTTATCAGTGACATGCCTCGTTAAACAATTTATAAGACCATGATTGAAAATCTACATTCTACCAGTTTTTTTTGTTCGTAAGTGGTTGCAACCCTTCATGGGCTCTTTATCTGACCTGTTTCACATATCATATGATAGTGATAGCGTCTCCGAGTTCAAGTTTATTCAGCTCAGATATACTCACCTACTTCGTGTGGTAGGCTCGTTTCTGCGACCAGATCCACGATGACACTTACGCCTAGACGCCCATTGTATCTTACCTCACCACCTTCTCGCGTCATGGTAAAAATTACGCCGTCGCTGAGATTTGAACCCGCGACCGAGAGCCACAGCGAGTAGAACATTGACGCTTCTACCATTGACGTTCCAGTTGCCTAACTCATTCACCATTTTGTTCACTACGTATTCGACATTAAAGTACATTGTAAGAGTTACCTGGCTCATTCTCAATTTTATAAACGCTTGATTAGAAATCAATACAAAATTATATCAGTTAATTCTCCCATTCACCATTTATTGAATTCACTTTGTTAGGTATCTAAAACTATTCTAATTTGTAAAAGACTCTGATTTGTTGGAAAGGTGGAACCAACAATATCTGTGAGGGAAAAATCGTCAATTGCAAATCATCTCTTCCTCTTGAATGAGGAACTGATACACAAATCTGAGTTCATGAGTTAGAGTGAATGAAATGTCGTAAGTGCCAGAAAAATGCGACTAATCGCCGATTGAAGCCTTTTCGGATACAAATTATACCTCCTGAAATCTCTATATTCCAATTATTTTGTATTTCCGTCTCAGATCACGATGAATAAATTTAATAGCAATGATTGTGAAGCAAACGTGACAGAATGATACTAAATCTCTATTATGGGATTATTGCGAGTCGTATGAACTATTCAATAAAGTGGAGTCGAACAATGATGAACCGTCTTATTCAGCTCTATCAGAAATAAACGAAAAATTAAACGAACAATCCATTATTCAAGGACGAAGATACAAAAGCAATGGTCTGAAAATGTGTTGCAGTCTCAGAGGTCCGGTCTCCCCAGAATACCGGGTCAAGGCAGTATTTACTTCTAAGCCACCCGACGGCCTCCTAAAGCTAACCACGCACTTACCAAAGATAAATATACTTAGATTCTGAATGAACTGTAACCACTCGTCTGACAGCGAGCGATGGACAAATCCCTTACCATGACAGTTCACTATATTATCCGCTTTAAATGAAAATACAGCGTTTCAAGATTTACGACTAGATTGCTGTTTAGAAAGATGCAGAAATATATTTTGAATGAAGACTGAGCTGATACAAAATACGACCTTTAAATTTAATAGAAGGAATTCAGTTATACTATGTTATTTTACGCATAATAAATGACGGTCACTAGACCTGGATTATTTGGAGATATAACAGTTTATTTAGTGATGATGATTCAAATTCCTCTTACAAGTGGAATGACCAATATTGCAATATTATCGCTACAGCAGAGATAGTCGTACAGTGAATTATTTGATGTTATTTTCAGCGCCAGGGTATTCACAACCAAACCATATGCTATTATAAACTTGGAAATGAAACACCCAACCATCTCTTCCAGCCCTCTCTCTTCTGCTCTTGTTTTTTCCTTTCTCTCTTGATAGCACACAGAAAAAACTCCAGAATGGTGGAACCACATTTAACAACCAATTTATCTTATTAATAACAAAAAAGTTTCCAGCATTTTATTCTGGAGATGATATTATTCATTGGAGTATGTCAATAATGAATTTTTCAATAAATCCAGAAGGAGGTAAAAACTATCCTCCACTCCGTTTGTTTCATATCTCTCAATTTATTCATCGTCATACATAGATCAACTACAATTACAATATCATAATCATGTTGTTGCTTTATTGTTCCATTTTTCGCCAGCATTGAAAGACTAATGATATCGTTGATGTTGGATGAAGTATAGGAAGTGATGTTTCTAGTTTGAACAAAGGTGATTGCTATCGGCAATACCCTGATGTATTTATGCTACTATCCAGAGCCTTAATTAGCGTAATAGTGTCAATAACATAGCGCACATATGCTCTTGCATAATTATATTAAACTATCTAATTTATGCCATCATCACGTCCCGCGGGAACTTATTGCAAAGTATGTTATCCAATATTGCAGAGCGAAGCTTATTTATTTTATTATTCAGGAATCGCTTGAAACTCATATGTCAAATTGAATCAATTACCAACTGTTTCGAGGAAAATTTAATTAGTTTCTGTGTACTTTCATGTAGCTACGCAAGCAATAATTAATCGATGCTTTGATTGTCCTCTATTGTAGTAATATTGCATTCATGTCTCGTTATATAATATATATACACGTGGATGATAGATAAGTCCTGGTAATTTCATACTAGTTCCATTTAGAAAAACTATCACCTTTAATATAGAAACAAATTCAGCAAATATCATCACCGAAGATAGAGGATTTGATTAATGTCAAAGAGGAGGAATATTCTCACCTCTTTGAAGTCTCTGGTAAGAGAAGGGAGTATCGACAACGTTAAACTATAAGAGAGTTCACACTGTGGCTACACTATAATACTATGAATAAGAAACAATTACTCTTATTCACTAAAAATACTATCAAGTAGCGATCATCAAAGTACACTCCAGTCATTTTACTCCGATGATAGCTACGTGCTAGCTGGAAGGTTTTCAATACTTCAGTAGTATTTTTAGTGGTGAAAGGTGATTGTTCTTCATTCATAGTGTATCTCGACAAGTGAAGGTACCTCGGCATTTGGTCCTTCAGCTTTGGGAGTGTATTCCTCTACTGGTTTAATATGCTCCTTAGTAATGAGAGCAGGTTCTGGAGGTAATTCTATAGCGAGTTCAACTGTAGTTTCGATTGATTTTTCTTCCTATTCATGTTTTCTTGCAACGCCGTTGGTGACTGGACTTGTAGGTTCTGATGAGATTTTCAAACCGGCCGTTGTTACGGATCCTTGAGATACGTTGGCTGCAGTTTCATCACTAGTCAAAAAGATTAGAAGAATCACAATTGCACTAACTGCTACTTCCAAATATAACAATTCCGTGTAAAATGCACACCTTATAAAATTGCTCGACCCGCTCAACATTATAGAAACTGACTGGGAACGATAACGACATTGTTGATTCAATTAGAAAACCTTTAATGAGAAAGAAAGCATGAAATTGTTGATACTTCGATAATGGGTGACCTGCAGAATCAATTGTTGAATCATAAATAATCGCTCAGCATCATTTACATATATTATATGTCTATCAAGCAGATTTGAATCGGAACACAAGAAGCTAAAAACTACTGATTAGTCACTAATATAGAAACCTCGTTGAAACTTTACAGAGCTATAAGTGTATGACAGGTATTTTCACAATGAGACCCAATACCGATTAAACAAATTCTAGATGAGAAAACTGTATGAAGTGAACCATCATCAGCAAAGCTGTGTACGGGGAATGTTGTCACTCCCAGTAGATCGTTTATATGGAGCAGACACAAAGTTGGTGCCAAGACAGGGCCCTGTGGAACACCAACAATTGTATCGGAGGATACTCCGTCAACCACCACATGGAGGATCTGTCTGAGAGGAATCTCGATTGTAAACACAGTTGAGTCGACAAACCAAATGACGGAAATTTCCGAAGAAGGTTTTGGTGCCAGGCTCGGTCTAATACTTTGGAGATATCCAATGCTACGGCTAGAAATTTCCCATGTATTCCAATAGATTTCTACCGTACATGTGTGATGTAGGCAAGCAAATCTCCTGTTGATCTGTGCTGACGAAAACCATAATGCCGATCATTCACGATTTTGGAGCTCTCTGGGTATTGGATAAACTCGATGTTAATTGCCTTCTCCTCACTTTAGAGATTACAGATTATAGTGTAATGGGTCTATAATTATTAGAAAGGGTCTTCTTTTATTTTTCCGGCTTCGGTTGGACTCTACCATCTTCCAACTGGCAGGAAACACACCAAGTTTGTAAGAAAGGGTGAACAACTTGCAGAAAACTGGGGTTAATTTAGGCTCACACTCCTTTAGAACAACACATCATAGCATTCTGTCTGGTCCCATAGACTTTTTGATATTGAGGTCAAGCAAAACGCGTCCAATTGTGCGTTGATGGAAGATTTCTCAGACATATGGATATCGATGGCAGCAATATCACGAGGGTCCTTCCCTTATGGATCCAAAATAATGAGGACAAAGGCTCAGCCTGTGCGTGGGTACAACAAATTCAGGTGTATTCAAAAATTATTAGTACTCTACTAAGATTGATGTTTCTATTTGATGTGGTTGATTATTTCGATAATATAATAGGTGTGATTTTACTCAATTAATTGAATTTACTGTATCGTGTGGGATGTGCTTATTCAAGTTCAATCTCCTTGATATTTTGCGTTGGTGTACAAGATATGTCGTAGCTTCAGTATCATCGCTCCAGTATATAATATTGTCAATTCCTGATGTATTTGTACTAAAGAATGGTAAACAATTACTTTAAGCTATTTTAGAGCCAAGAATATTTCTCATGCATTCAGACCAATATCCTCTAGATACAAGATCTGAACGCTTGATACAAACGTAAGTGTGACGCCATCTAAAAGAGGCATCTGTTCCTCATGTTCTTACCTATAAATAAATCTGTATAAAGATGTTATGACTGAATAAAGTGCGTCTGAAATGGCTTCCTGAGCGAATGTTCATCTTGGTGCTTCCGGCAGTTTGTGTCATACGTACACTTTACTGATGTTTGCTAGTTAATTATGTTGTGCTACTAGCCGCAAGGAAGCAATGGATCAGAAGTTCAAATGTTTAGTTTTCCTGAAGATGATGAACGACGGAAACAATGGATATCGGGTGTTCCTGTGGAAGGTTTCAACCCCTCTACATACTCAAGAATTTGCATATAGCACTTTTCCTACGCTCATCTGGTAACAACTACAACAGCACAAGATTGAGTGTATATTCAGATAAACCTCGTCTCAAGCCAACTGCTGTCCCCTGTAATATTCCCAGTAATATATTTTCCTCTGCCCGTTGTATGTATCTGAAATAATATCGAGAATTCAGTCTCTCTTGACATTAAAATCGAGAACATTTGGATATATAAATGTAGATTCATTATGAAATTCCAGAATTTCATAATAACGACGATTTTTCTCCTGAAATTGAAAGTACTACATATAACTTTGAAGACATTGAACATATAATGGCCGTGATTACTTATTTGGATGGCTATTGCTCATATATTGCAACAAATAAATTGAAATATGTGTGAGTTGAATTTCGTTTCAGAAGATTTATTACTCTTTATTTATTTATTACTGGAGAACTCTCGGTCTTATAGAAAATTCACGCAGGGGTTTTTTATCTTATTTCACAGAAATTATGACCTATTTAGTTATGTTGGAATAAATAATTTCCAATAAATTATTGAAAGATCAAGAAGAACAGTTCCTCATAATTTTGAATAAATGTGTTTCTTAGTGACTCGTTTAGAAGCATATAACAAGAGAGGACTATCTCCAGAATTTGGTTAACTGTGAAAGTTATACAGTTAAGGATATTGCTTACATCATTATTAGATATACAGGTAACACATTGTTGAATAGCTATTGCTCAAGAACTAACGATCAATTATAATATTCAAGTAGAAGTAGAATATTAAGTACATGCAGGAAGTAGATATTAAAAGGCGACTACTTATAATATAATATTTTAGGTATAATATACTTATGCCACATTCAATTGATAACAAAACAGTTCCGTTTGCCGGTCGCCTCTTGATGAAATATCAGACTTTATTTATTCTTTCGATATTTGGTTCGCTAATAACAATGAGAAATTATCAATCAGTAGAACAAAAATATCAAATCATAAACTACTTTCTTTTTGCTGGAATATCAAATTTTAATCATTCTAATTCAATCTGCTTCTCGGAATTCACCTGTTTCGGAATTTCCGATGCCCCCTCGCTCGTAATTGTAATATCATCAACTATATTGTACAATACATCCTATTTATACTTGAACCGTTTATTGTTTAGTTCATATTTTTATATCTGTTCAGCAAAGGCACTCCGGTGTTGAAACTGTGATAACGTATTCAGGTTATTATTGAAAGTCCAAAGTGGTATAAAATCAATTTAATTATTCTTAGAAATGAGAAATCTAACCATCAAGTAAGTTAAAACATATATAAAAGGCAAATACCTCTGACTGATTCGTACTAATGAGGTCTGTGAAGAGAGAGAAACAGCTGTCTAGAACTATTAGTTTGCAATGTTACAGATCGATCTAGACTATAGAAACCATATCATAAGTAATATAAAAACAAAGTAGGAGTGTTTTATTCTATCAATATGATGAATTATCACAAACTACGGCTTCCATCATCAACAATGGTTGCTGCGAAATTCAATAATTGTGATAATAGTGTCTAATGTAGCCCCTGGGTGTGTTATATAGCATATGCAACATCATCTGACATCATTCATGCGTAATGATTATTATTATAAAATTGATTAGTCTAGTTCGATGAAGTAGCTGGTTTTCAAGGGTTCATCCCTAAATTTCCTTCAGGCAATACATAACGTATTCAATAACGACATATGTTGTGCGTACTCCTATGAAATCTATAAAGTGTATATTAACTTTACATAATTAACTAGACATTAATTGCATTTTCGCATTTCGCTCGAGTAGATATTATGAGTTAATCAGTTTCATTATAAAATTTATTGATATAGTCATCCATTCATTCCAGAAGAGCAGAATTATGCAGAGGACCTCCAACATCAATATAGAGTGATTTATTAGCTCTGTGACAAGTTTGGCATATGGACACAAGTACGATTCTCAATGGACAAAATTATAAATGTAGATCGAATTCACACCAATTTAGGAAATCAAGAGATTAAAAAAATCGAGCCTTCCATCAACCCTTCATATATCCTGGAGCACTGAGTACCCTAATAATTTTCATTAGGTTCGTTGCTCTCTATCTTATAGTTTCTATGAAACCCCGCAACAGGGCACAACTATTCAGGGTTTTGGAACGTTGTAACAAATTGCTTCACCGTCTGAGGTGGAAACTAATGGTAGAATCGAATTTCTCACTCATTTTGACGGCGTTATATCAGAATCGATGAGATCGCCCAAATTCAGTGTTTTTCCATAGTTACCTCTTATGAAATTTGAAAAAATGCGAAAATTCCAGAAGGTCTATCTATGTACTTGATGGAACTTGTTCGATGGGTTGTCAGAAAGTTGTGAATACTAATTTCGGGTGCATTAATAAAGTGATTTTTATAGTGTATTCATCTAGGGGATGGCCGAAATTCAGGGTCTTGAAATGCTATAACATGTTTAGCATCTCAGGTGAAAACTGATGCTAGAATCGAATTTCTCATCCACAATAGTGTATTATGACGGCGTTATATCGGAATCGATGAGATCGACCAAATTCAGTATTTTTCCATACTTATAAAATATGGAAAAAAACTTAGTTATATCGAATAATAATATGCTTCGTATCAGCACGAAAATATTATGTATAAAATCATCTCACTATCCCACTATCTCAAAATCGTATTTATAGATTTCACAGTGTACATAGACAAATTCATTTCAATCGAATATGTCATCAGTTCCTAAACATATATTTGATATGTACTGAAGTTCCTCAAGTAGGTTCTAATCATTCGCACTTCAATATCGATCACTTTTAATATTCTAGGAACGTTGGTAGAATATCTGAGGGAACATTGAATTCTGCTAAGATACTTGTACAAACAATGTGAATATAAACATTGTAACCTACACATCAACTTCTTGAATTTTTTATTTTCGTAGACTTTCTCTCACCAGAATATAACTGTTACATTTTACCAAATTTTTAACTTTCATTATTTCACATTTCGTATCACATATTCTTCATTGGTTGCCTCTCATCAATCATTCATTTCAATAATGATACTTCACCATGATGGGCAATTGCAATCCCGCTTCCTTGGTTGTTTTTAAAATGTCATGTGGACAGTTATGGACCGTTTTGGAAGGTTCATGTAACTGATGGAGCTTGTTTTATGGGTTCTCAAAAGGTTGTGAATACCAATTTCGAGTGCATTGATAAAGTAAAAGTGATTTTTATAGTGTATTTATTTAAGGGATGGCCAAAATTCGGAGTCTTGCACCGCTGTAACATCATGCTTGAGCGTCTCAGGTAAATATAGTATCGAATTTATTATCCATAATAGAGTATGATGACGCCGTTATGTCGGAATCGATGAGATCGGCCGAATTCAGTGTTCTCTCCTTATGAAATCAGGGAAAATGCGAAAATTCTTGAATGTTCATGTTACTGATGAAACTCATCGTCTGCCTTGTTCCGCTGAAGAGTGAAACAGCTGTCCGGAACTGTAAGACGTGTTCTCACTTTCCATACTGGAGAACCAAATACTTGTGTATCAAATGATTTTAACACAAAATGTATTCACTATGCAATGGATTAACATAGTCGAAGAGATGACGAAGAGAGAATTGCGTTCCATTCGCTGTAAAAACTCTAATGATTTTGTTCTCGCACGTTTGTTCGCAACTGTACCTAATTTCAAATCACGGCGAATATTATTTGATAATTGATAGTCAGAGCAATATCACGAGCTATTGTTATCTATCCGGTTAATTTAATCAGAATTGTAAACATGAACCGGTTAACCTAACAATATCGAGCCCGCACGTACATTCACCGCTGTATAAGATACGTGAAGGAAAACATCAATAGTTATTGTAAATTATGCATTCATGTAGCCAAACTAAATACGACATATGACTATTGTTTGCTTGTTGATTCCTGTAAGCTGTGGAAACAGCAATGATCATCCCTATTCTACAAATTAGTTTTATATTTTTTTCTATCTAAACAGGTGTTCTTCGGAAGTTGGATATTAAAACTCAAATTTTACACAAAACTCTTGACATTTAATTTAAAAATGCTGACAAATTGTTTCACCACACTGTGGCATTTTCAAAGCAAGGAGTTATCAATTAAAGCTAAATCTGAAAGTCCTTGAATATTAGGGATCAGACTGTGGTACAAATTGACGGATGAGGGTGGATGAGAGTGGGTATTCTGTATTCACAGAATTGTTAACAAGTGGTGAATTATATGTATCGATTTGATCATTTAATATTGCATTATTATTGTTTTTTGAGTGTTTCAATATTTCCATGGATTCTAGTATATTAAGTTCATGTCCTTATTCCTGAATATCTCCTTATTCCTGAATATGTAGAATATCGGAATTGAGGGTGAAATTGTCGTTCTAACAGGTGATTCGCGTAATTAGAGTCCTCTTTTTCGAGCCTGTAACTTCTCAAATGTTCGTTGAACCTTTCGCTGAAACTGCGTTCAGTTTGTCCTATGTACACAGCACTACAGTCATCACATCTCATTCTGTAAACTCCAGATTTTTTCAATTTATCTCTTTTAGGTTTCGAGTTGACAATTTACGAGCATAGGTTATTTGTTGTTTCAAAGGCGACGTTTTTATTCTGTTTTTTAAGGAATTGAGATATTTTTAGTGATTGTTTACCTAAATATGTTAGAGATGTGAAATTTGATTTGGTATTATTATCAATCTGCGGATAAATTACGTTTAAGGCTTTTTATTGAGTTTATTTTGGAGTATTTTATTAATTATCTTGACATTATAACCGTTATTTTGGACAATATCCATGATACTGCTCAATTCCAAATGGAAATTATCTTCACTTAATGGGACATTAATTAATCTATGTATCATACAATTATATGCTGCTAGCTTGTGTGATTGTGGATATGTTGTGTATTGTGGTATCTGTAAAAAGTTTTGTGTAAAATTTGAGTTTTATTCCCCAACTTCCGAAGTATTATGAATTTACACTACGTGAACGCCAAAACCATAGATATAAACAGCTGTTCTCAATTTTATTTGATTGCTCTATAATTTATTTTTATTTGTAATTAATCTGAATGCGTATCATCCTTCGGATCAATCGACATTGTATTTGAACTCTCACTCTTCCCAGTGATGCATTACACAACCCTTCAATAAGTTAGGAATGCTGTGGTTCGATCCCCGTGCTTGGAGCGTTGTTTCCAGTAATATCAGACCGTTAGAATCCTATTTACCATAACAATATAAATACATTCGAAATCTGTTCGCGAATACTATTCACAGCTATAGCATCGTGTGCCAAGCTCTATATCTACACCTTCTCTGGGTGCTTCATGCAGAAATAAGCGAGAGACTAGACCAGAGTGGAATTCGAATCGCGGAAGTGGCTCACTATTCCACCATCTATTTGTGTCTATTAATCATCATTCTATCAATTCAATGAATCACTTGAGACCTTGATACGATTGAGGATAGAGGAATGCTGACAATGGGTAGCTTCGATTATGAATTCTTATTCATTCACTTGTTATATTCCACGGAAATGAAAATTTACGTTGTAGAACTGTGGAAGTAAATGCATGTTCCAATTTTGAATGATTTACTTCAGGTCGAATCTTTCGAAACAGTTGAATAGCAATATACCAAACATGACGAGTGAAGAATGCAAAACAAAGCGAGATTCAACAAAGATGGGGACAAATGGGATAGGGACCATCGTGACGGTGTTAGATAGATATTGTTAAATAGAGAAAATAAAAGAAATAGTTCAACTTCACCAAAAAATGTTTTTTTCCACTACTAGCTGTGGAGTTGACAATTATTGCGTCTCCTAGCCTGCTGAGGAGTTGAATTTCTCTAGTAGTGGTTAATAATTTTTTCTATTGTTGACCTAGGTTAATAATGAACGAACTCAAATGTTTTGAAAATCCAGGGATAGTTGTTTAACAAAAACTTGTGCAACGTGATTCTGTATACCCAGGAGATTGTCTTTAACGTATTTGCTGCTTGAAATTACCTAACACGATAAAATTATTTGAATAAAAAAATGCCATTAGTTTAAAATTCGCGCTCAACAAGAATGACTGATGACATTTGTGAATCGTGACCGTAACCTACAACGAGTGCCGGACAGAGTCGAGCTTGGTTATGTTACAAAACTATTGAGCTATTACAGCGACCGAATCAAGAAGAAAGAACAAAACACAAATACCGTAACCGAAATAACTTAAAACAAAAAACAAATACCGTAACGGAAATAGCTTAACGAAATATCGTGGCACCCACCACTCCGCCTACCATGTAGCTCGGCCGAGCTTAAAAGTGTCGAAATGTTTCGAAATGTTAACTTTGAACCTTTTAAAAGGTCGTGATAGCCCCAAACTGGGTCGAAAACTGTTTTGAATTGGTTAATTTTCGATAAATCGAATGACGTTCACGTGAGAAGCGCGTAGCTCGCGAGTTAGAAAATTGCAAATTTACGGTACATAGAACGACTTAACGAAGACTTTTCGCTCCATGTCGTTAGTTTATGAACGGGGCCAACTAAATAGCATAGTCTCGGGCCCCAAAATGTCGATTAAATAGGAAAATTTAATTAAAACAGTTTTAGGTATTCTCAGCTGTCACCTACTAGCAACTGACGTGCCACGTACAAAAGGGAATTTTCTAGCTACTTAAATATACCGAAAGCGGGTAAAAGCTAGCGGCCCATAGCCCAAAATACTTTATTACAACTGGCGCCGGTCGCACGGGGTTCGAAACGGCCCCAAATTAACAAAATAGAGGTAAAATGTATAAACTCTAACTTACGTGCAGCGAGCTCCTGGAGGCATATGTCAAAATGTTTGCGTTCGTAGCTGATTACATAAGACGTCTGGCGTTCATGCAATTGTGTTTTTATACAATACGAACCTTCTAATTTCGATAGGCCACGTGAAAATCCCGGAGCCGGAAGCGTTATCGAGATCTAAACGTTAAAACTTTCGTATAAAAGTGTGTTTGCAAGTAACTGTCACCATAGATAACCATCTACTACATATCGGTAGAAGAGTTATCTATGCTTGTCACAGAATACTCTTCATAGAGATCAAGATGATACTCTTACGTGACGCCTTTTATGTTTCCCCTACGTGGCGTTTTTTGGTACTACACTATATGTTCAACAGTCGATAGAAAATTTGATTTTGAGGAAAAAAGTTCCTATTAACATATATGCAGACGCTTAGTTTTTGAGACACAGGGTGTTGAAATTGAAACAAAAATTTCGTTTTTTGCAAATATCTCCGGAACTGTTTATCGTACAGAAAACATCTTTTGCGAACATTTTGTACTCACAGCAAGCTATGTTCTATGCGATCAGGAAATTTTTGTACTCCAAATTCGTGAAGATTTTGAAGGGGTAGTGGATGTTTTTCTGCCCAACTTTTTCCAGTGGCGTAGTGCTATGCAATAGCTTTACCGCGGCAGTCCCCGAGTGCCACACGTTTCATTTTTCAAACAAAATAAGAGTAAGACCACGAGAACACAGAATTACCAGAAGACGACATTGAATAAAACTGATTATTTTTCAAGTGAGTAACCTTGCTACAGGCTACAGATAATAGATGGTTTTGTAAATTTTAGGTTAGTATTCGACTGAGTGAAAACAAGATTTCAGTAGTGAAAACGATAGAAAAGGGAAATAGTTGATCTCAACATAGAATAATGTGCCCATAAAGTAGAGGCCTCTTTATCACTTGCATATTCGTGGAATTATGCCAGTAGTAAGTAGAAATCATCTCTACGTTTTGGTACTGCACCAAACTGTCTGTACAGTAACTTTTTCTGCGATTTCTCGCATTTCTGGCGGTTTGCAATTTAAATTTTCCCTCATTTCGGCTTTTCACATGTATACGTAAATATTTAAACAATATTGCTTTTGAGAAATGTCATTCAATATAAATGTCAAAATTGATTTCCAGCCTACTTACTTTTTATCAGACAGAAATTACGTAAGCATATGTATCAAATTGTTCACTAATAATAGTCTTCAACACCTCTGTGTATAATATACTATTATTCACCAATTGAATAATTAATACAAAATTAAATAGTTACAAATGAAATTTGGAGTTAAGATGAGCAATGATTAATGACAAGAGTAAAAATGGACTTAAGAATTGAATTTTTTTTTTGTTTTTTTTGTTGCGTAGGTGGAGAAAACTCTTCATGGGGAGGTTATGAGCCTTCGAGTCTCAAGGTCTACTGTGAGAGTCACCATTCCAGGCATACTCACTAAAAACTCCACCCCCTTTGTAGGCCCATTGTATCTCGCCTATGTTTCGTTTCTTTACGGTATCCACACGAGTATTTTTGTACCTTGTACGAGCTTGTACAAGTCCTATACTGGGTGAGAACTGTATAATTCTGGTTCGCCGTTAGGCTTTCCAAAAATTGACTGTCTTTTTGCGATCCTCGCATTTACACAGTATGTGTGTCACTGTTTCTGTATCCTTAGATACAGATTAAATCATATCTGTCAAATCGATATTTCAAAGTATTTGTAAACGGCGGGTACTCGGAGGGGTCGTTGGTGGAAGTGGGGGTGCCGCAGGGCTCTATAATTGGGCCCTTGTTGTTTCTCATATTCATCAACGATCTCCCCGACTACTTGCCAGATGCAGTTGTTGAACTTTTTGCGGACGACAATACCATGTCAGTTTCCGATGCTAACGAGGATAATGTGACGGCTCTGGGTGAGAGGGTGGAGTCGAGGGCCTGTGAGTGGTTCTCGGCAAATCAACTAGCCATTAATCAAGAAAAGACTATAAAACTTATGTTTACTCTGAAACACACCACAGTACAGATTGACAAAGGTGCACACGCCAAAATTTTTGGGCATCTTTGTTGACGTAAGCCTAAAATGGTCAGTTCATATAGATCATCTTGCAGGTATATTAAAAAAAAACCTATTTGTCTTAAGGAATCTTTCCAATTCACTATCCACCAATGTACTGCGTACCACTTACTTTGCAACTTTTGAATCCCATGATAGATACGGTATAATATTGTGGGGACATAGCTCTGAAGTGGGGAGGATTTTTAGGATACAAAGGCAAGCTATTAGAATCCTGGGGAATAAAGGCTACAGAGAATGTTGCAAAAGCACTTTCAAAAATCTAAAAATTTTAACTTGTCCAAGCCTACTTATACTGGAATGCCTTTTACATGCATATAAGCTTCATCAATCCGACCAAGTATCTTTAAATTGTAACTTTCATGATCATAACACGCGCAATAAATTAGACATTCGTCCAAACCGCTTTAGGTTGAGTAGATCACAAACGGGCCCTAATTTTTTGTCATTTAAAATGTTCAACAAATGTCCTAACCATGTTCGAAATCTAGAGTTAAGTAAATTTAAGATCACCATCAAAAAATTTCTCACAACAAATGCATTTTATTCCATATATGAATTCTTAGATTTGAAAACAATTGAAATGTAACCAATATCAAACGGTACTTTCCATCAAATAACTGTGATTTATTTTAAATTTACATCTTCGCTGAATTTTAACACTTGCCATTTTGTGTCTTGTAATCCATGTATTTACATTAATTTTAAACTGTTGTATTTGACGAGTGTAAACTAAATTTGTAGTATTAACACAATAAACTTTATCTTATCTTATCTTATCTTACTGCAAAGTCTGCATGACAGGTCGCAATTGTACAGTCCCATTTCGTT
Source organism: Endomychus coccineus (assembly GCA_958510875.1). Lineage (NCBI taxonomy): Eukaryota > Metazoa > Arthropoda > Insecta > Coleoptera > Endomychidae > Endomychus > Endomychus coccineus. Next base: position 188,996,169 of record OY294068.1, on the reverse strand, counting down.
TAGGTGCCCTTTTACTGGCGCATGGCCAGTCGTAAGCCCTGTTACGACTTTCATTTTTTCCCTATTCAGTGCTAATAGGTCTGTCTTTTGTTACACGGGGCTTTGATGTATTTCTTCCCATGTTCGTTTCCTGGAATTTCTTTACAGTATTCTTTGCGGTTTTCCATGGTCCAGTCTTCTACAGACCTTCGTGCTGTACGTTTTGGTACCCTCGTGGTCTGTTCTGAATCTGGAGCGTTCTCCGACCCTTTTCTTCCAAGTTCGTCGGCTTTTTCATTGCCTGTCGTTCCCTGATGTCCCGGCACCCAAATCAGCTCAACGCGGTTCCGGTCTGCCAGTATTTCAAGTTGTTTTTTGCATGTTCAATTAATATTGAAATTAAACATATTATATATTTTGAGTTATTTAATTTAGGATGAATCTCTTCGGGATATCACAACCACTTGTCGATTATGTATACTTTCAACAGAATGGTCGGTCAGGAAAGTTCCAAACGTTCTCGTTCTATTGATAAGCTCTATGAGAAAAGTGGAACAGCTGTCTGGAACTATCAGTTTGTAAAGTCATTGATCGATCTAGACCACGGTCGTACATACAGGTCTGGGGACTCGAGGCTGTTTCATATGTAAGAAGTGGGTCCGCGCAGTAGTCGAAATTCTCTGAAAACTGTCATACTTGACTTGTAAACACAAGGAATACCTGCGTTCTTAGAAACAAATTACGAAACCGTGCATTGTGCCGAAATGCAAAAGGGGGTACAAAAGTGTAAAGCAAGAAACTTCTGTTTTTAAAGTGCCGAAAGATGCGGAAATGCGAAAAAAGTGGATGCTTGCGATTCCGGATAGAAATCGTTTTAACGAGGTCTTTTATATGTGCGAGCATGTATAACGAAAAAGGGGAAGTTATTTTTAAGATGAGTATTACATTTTGACAAGAGTAACAGTTCTATTCCTCTCTCAAATCAGAATACTTAGTAACACTGCTTGCGATTCCGGAAAGAAATCATTTTACCACTTCGATCCAAGCGCTAGCTAGTGGCTGAGCGAGAGACTACGAGTTTGGCGACGCGTAAGAGACTCATGTCAAACATACGAGTTCCCAGACCTGTATGTGCGACCGTGATCTAGACTACAGAGAACTTATCATTGTTATCTGGCCAACTGGAAACAAATGAATGCATTCATACATTGGTAATATTTCAAGATTGAACTGGTTCTGATTTGTTTCAAATCCATCACATAACAAATAAACACTTCACTGAAGAAAACAGGAAAAATTCCAAAATGAACTTTTGTCATAAAAATGGAAGAAAGCGCGTCATGTTACGCCACACACTGGCTTTTTCAGGGGAACAATGGTATTTAAAGAAACTACTCTGACAAAATATGTAGCGTTTCTCTTTATTTGTACATAATGATTACAATAATTATCTCATATACAAAAGTTACAAGCAAGTGTTAGATTTAAATGAGACAGAATTTACTTATGAGAGAGGTGAACTCGCTACGAGCTACAATAGCAGCACGTGTGAATACCAGTTACTTATTCATAAACCAGCGTAATGGTATTAAATTATAATTTATGAAAGCGTTTTAAAGACATGTGGCTCGCCCAAGTATAAATATGCATAACCATTATTTCGGGCGGTTTCTGTGCGGCAAAAGTGTTGATTCGCATCTTCAAAACTACCCGAATCCCCGAAAAACAAAGCGGAGCATTGTGTGTTCCGTAAATCTTATTATTAACTCTCAACGGAGTCCGAGCTTTTATTATGGAAATTTCTAAAGATTAATCTGGGAGCCTATAAATGGGGCTTCGCTTCAGTCTCTCGTTCTGCGTAATGAGAACCTTATTTATTAAAGGGCAGGTTTTCTTATTTGCACTCCAAAATATGAACCAAAACACAAACAATGACGTACGCAGACCGCTCGCTGTTTTTTTTTCGGATGTATGCTTGTTGTTTCAAGGCCTACTGCGGATTTTCTCGTCCTAATTACCGAGAATAAACCGTTTACGTTCGCATTTGGAGGACCCTCAGCGAAAATTTATCATTATTTTTATTCGAAACATAAATATTTATTATGCAAATAATTTCATTCATTATAGCCAGAGCATTCGAGAGTGTTCATATTCGTAGGTTTCAAAATAATTAATTCGAATGTAATTACGTACAATTCAGTTTGTAAAATGTGGATTCAAAGGATAAGTCTGTATTATCGCCTATGCTGTTGAATACGTCCTTCGTATATAAAACGGTTAGGTCCCGGAAATTAATGCATCGCTCATTCATAGTACAGTTAAATTAGGCATTAATATGGCTTCTGTTCATGAAAGATAGTAACCAACCTCTTCCTGTTTCAATCTCTTCATTTTCACGTTTGAAATAACATATTGAAAATTGAGATTGCTACATCTATGGTTTAAAAAACTTGCAACAAGTTATACAGAAAATAATGTTGACAAATTGTTCCACTACATAGTGGCATTCTCAAAGCTAAGAGTTATCAACTAGAGGTAAATCTATAAGCATGTCCTTAAATATAGGGAATTAATGATCTGAATGTGGCTCTCACCAAGGATTCCTTGCTCGACATAAGATCAGTGATTCTACCGAACGGGTGAAGTACACATCATCGCCGGACGAGACGCTACGACATCTAATGTCGGTGCATTTCCTCGGGTCTGATGACAACCTCATAGTCACACCACTCGAGGACTTCTGCGTCAATGCGAGAGCAATTGACTACAAGATGACTTCGAACGTAGCTAGCTATGGAAGAGTGAGCTGGACCATCTCGAGCCGTGAGCCCTTAAAATCGCCGGGTGAGGATGGGATCTTCCTGGCTCTCTTACAAGATAGTTCGGGGCTCTTATCACCCTCCCGGTGCTCCGAATATTCCGATTTTGTATCACCTCTGGCTTCATACCAAGGTTTTGAAGGTTGGTCAAATTCGTTTTCATTCCTGAGGCGGAAAGAATCGACTCCACTCAAGCCACAACTTTCCACCCTTTCAACTTCACATCCTTTTTCTGGAAATGGTTATAGAAGCTGATCGATAGGTATGTCAAAGACGGCTCATTAAAGGATTTTCCGCTTCACCTTCGACAGTACGCCTATAAGGCCGGGAAATCAATCGAAACGGCCCTTCATTATCTAGTTACCCAGATCCAAGGAGCTATTAGTCTCGGACAGTGCGCCATAGGCGTTTTCCTGGATATCGAAGGGGCGTTCAACGATACCTCTTAAGAGTCCATGTATCATGCTGCGGAGAGACACGGAATCGATTACACCTTGGTCAGGTAGATCAAGACCATGCTCTCGCACAGACTGATAATGGTGCGTCATGATGGCAGCGTCACATGTACACACGTCGCCTGAGGGTGCCTTCAGGAAGGAGTACTGTCTCCGTTCCTTTGGTGCTTGATGGTGGACAGCTCGTTAATCGAGCTGAGTGAGGCTGGGATTTGCGATCAAGCCTACCCAGACGACGCGGAAGCTGTGAACTTTGACCTTGTGCGAGCTTCAGAACACAGCACTTGCCATCGTGGCTCGCTGGTATTATGTCGATCTTGAAGAGACCGAAGAGGTTCTTTTCACGAGGAAACAGGAACTGGGACCCCTACCAGCCATTCGTCTGTTAGGAGGGTCCCTGCACATGAAAGACTGAGTGGAGTACCTTGGAGTTATCTTCGATGCTAAGCTTATCTGAAAAACGCACCTGGAACCTGGTCGGAGAAAGTCGTTGCATCCTATGGGGTATACGGCCACAGGATCTACAACGCCCGTGATCTGCCTAATCATAACTTAGGCAGCCATTGTGTGGTGGCCTGCGACGAAAACGGCTCTGTCTTGTCTAGTCCTGGGCAAGGCACAAAGACTTGCTTGTGTGGGATAGCATTGTCTATGAGGTCCGCCCATTAGAGCTTTAGAAGTTCTGGTGGGAATCCGTCCACAGCTCCATATCAAATCAATGACAGAGGGTGCGGCGTATCGGCAGACTGGTCTGGGCAAGTGGGTCGGTACCTTTATTTCGTAAAAAGATCTAAATATCCCTAATCCGAGACTGACTCATCGATAAATTCGCATTTGAAAAAATTTGCATCCGAAAAAATTGAGTACGAAAAACTTTGAAATTATTTTAATTTTTTGCATTTGGCGTTCCGAAAATATTCAGAAAATAGCATCTTCAGGAGCCTACTTCCTGTACATTTGTGGTCTAATAGAATCAGTTTGAATGAATTCATGAAATCTATATTGATTTCGAGAAGGAAAGTTCATGGCTGTGAATCTATGAATCCCATTTCATTCAAGAAAATGGACATCCTTTCTTAGACTTATTACTTCGTCAACTTTTCCAATAACAATTCTAATGCCCAATCAAGTTTCATGATTGGAATCGTTCCATTAGTGAAAGTCAACTGGAAGAATGTTATTAACATTTCATGACACAAGCAGGTGTTGGCTAGTCCATACGTATTTATGAAAGTGCCAACTTGTTACTGATTCAATTTTGTTTCCTTTTAGGGCAGATGTTGGTGAGAGTAGAAAGCACACAAAACTGATGAAATATACTCATTCTGGTCCACATATTTTTCGGTTATGTGATATATCAGATGGCTCACTCATAATTTCTAAAAGGTTAAGAACATTAGGTGTAAAATATTCGCCCTATTCCATAAGCTGTGTTTTTCACGGAGTTATTATTAATTCAGCCAACAAGTAGGATGGTTTTTGGTTGAATCAACTGCGTTCGTCCCAGTTTAATATGAACTTTTCTTACATTCGATTGTTGGCGTTTCGACAGTTTATTTTCATCTGTCGTGAAAAAATTTCGGTTCATCAGTATTCCCATGACATTTTGAGAACAGTAGACAAGTGTATTATATAGTGAGAGATGAGTATTGAATTTCTTAGATTATGGATAATATAGACTTTTCAATATAGGTACATTGAGATAAATAAACGTTAAAATTGAAATATAGATGCGATTCGACCAACATCCTTGGATGTGCAGTATAATGACCAATTACACCCCTTTGGTTCCGTCAAAGTCTTATATTTTTGTGAATACAAGTCACCGAAGGGATAGTAGTGCAATTGATCTATACAAATCTATACAAGGGAGAGCACTATTGAGTTATTTAGAATTACAATGATCCTATTGTCAGCGTATTTGTCATATCTAGTATATATAACAGTTCACAAGCACTTGTGAAAAAGGAATCTCCAGGATTATTCGAGGGACACTTCATGATTCGTCCAGAAGCTCTAGCACCATATTCGCTGAATACTGGGTCAAATATTGTTATGATGATACTTAGTTATCAATGTGATTGATTATATAAAAATTTCTGAACCGAAGAATTTCCTCTGTTTTTTTCAAGATATGGGAGCTGAACATAGTATATTATAGTTGCTTTATTCTTCATCCAGATGGTTGTTTCGCGCTAAACTGTTCCATCGTACGTCTACAAACTGAGAAATGTGATGGCGACGTTTTTGAGCGAGGATATAAGCATTCTGAAGAAGTGTACGACGTTTTATTTTGAATGAATCTCTTCCAATAAGTCGACATATTCGAGAAACTTAAATCACTTAATCATTCATACTTTTCAAAAATTCAAAGGTGGAACCCATTACTTTGTGATAATTCATCATATTAATATAATAAAATAAATAGAACACAAAATAGAAACAAAATTTGGTGCTTACGAAAGCCGATAAATCTAATGCAACTGTCATCCTAGATAAAATAGATTATGACGATAAAATGAATAAGTTCCTTTTATCAGATTTTACTCAAATCAAGAAAGATCCTACAAACCAATTCCATTAAAAACTGAACAACCTATAGAAAATAGTTTTATTTAATAGTGAATTTGAAAAGAGTAGGATAATTAACTGTAATTTCCTAATCTTTACGGCCTTTATCCTATGTTGATAGCCCTACACATAATCTGGCGGTGAAATTGAATAGTAGACTTCCGCGGACAGCTAATCATGAAAAATTTTGTCTTCCGGATGGATTCCGCGTCACAATAGCTCGACTTGATGCCGACGTTTCGCCAACCATTACAGGTGGCATCTTCAGGGCAGGCTTGAGGCTTGAACTGTTTCAGTGACGCGGAATCCATCCGGAAGACAAGATTTTTCAAGGTGAAATTGAATTCAATTTTCAAAAATATGAGTAACTTCAAGCCTAAGTATGCAGTAAAGAAATCCTTGGAATTTTAGCTATGGGATTACCAATAAGTCCCCTTTTGGCAAATATTTTCATATGCCAACCTCAAATTATATACAAATTAATTGACACAAAAAAGCAGAATTTAACTTACTCAAGTATCTATCCTTTTACAAAAATTCTGATTCTCCACCAAAACACGTTTCTCTCACATATTTTGGTACCGTAAGTGAAAGATTTGCAGAAAAATATTATCGAAAAATAATCTAGAAGTTATCTCCAAAACTCAAAATAAATTAACCTATTTTTTGGTCAATGCTAAAAATAGAACAAATGAGTTTAATAAACCTGGAGTATATAAATTAATTCGTTCAGAGTGTAATAACTTTCACATCGGTAGATGTATTCGTAACATAGAAACTAGATATAAGGAACATTTTCGATCTTTTAGACTTAACTAAAGAAATTCATCTTTCTGTAACCATATTTTAGAAAAATGGCACATTTTTCCAAATTTGGATGAAGTTAAAATTCTACATAACTAGAGTAGAGGTTTTATATCAAACACACTAGGTTCAATAGAAATTTTCAAAGGTGTTAAAAATAATGACAATAAAAATTTGAGCAATCAATTCATTTTATTATATCAATTTCATAATTTTTGTAAGAAAATACAGAAGAAAATTTCAATGATTTTTTCAACAATCTGTTCGTAGAAGTCATTAAATTGGGTGACTGGAATTGGGTAAGATGACGAAAAACTGATAAATCTTTCTTCAAGTAGTGATACAGAAAATTAAAACTTTGTTATGAAGTCTTCAGCAAGTTTTAGTAACGGATTCTTGTAACTATTCTCTTATCAAAGCGAAAGAGTTTCGGATAATGTTACCTTCTTCTAGTTCTCACCTTCAAATGGGAGCCCAGAGTGTCTATGTCGAATACCAAACCAGATTGCAAATAAACGATTGGAATGGAAATGTAAAAAAATCATTCTGACATTTTATTTATTCGACGCCCCATTTGTACAGCTTCGGGCACCCCAAGAGCCCCCACATTTTGAGAACCGCTGACTTAATGATTATATAGCGTTCACTGACGGCATCGCGACCCCCTACCGAGCTGAGTTGGAGAAAATACATGACAAGCATATTTCCATGAGATTACCAAGAGCAGTAAGTTGTCCCTATTCAAATTCTTCTCAAAGTCTATCGTATTGATGTAGGCATTCAATTTGTTACTCATCTTATTATTCACAAACCTCCTTTTGACAGCTGGTGATGATACAAGCATTCCAAGTGTGAAGGTATCGAACAAAACATCTGCAACATGTCAATATGTAGCCGTAGTTTCGTAAATTATGATGAACATACCACTCAATCGAATGAAATATCGGGGCATTATAAAATAGGTAATAACTCTTATTGTCGAGAACGATATTGAAGCGATTCAATTATTCACGATAAATTATGAAATTCAGACGTTACTTCATTTATTATTAGTGTCCTAGAGAATCATTATAAATGGCTATTCCAGTTTTATCATTATTAATCTTATTACACTCTATGATTTAATGTGCACTAGTTTGCTCTAAGTGGTTCATTAATATATCACGTATATGTTGCAACATTCATTCGAAGTTATATACCAATTTAAATATCAATAATGTACGTATTTAATTACTCTAGTAACTCTTGGAACGTATATCCACGTTAAATTATAGAATAAATTAACCGACTAATTTCAAAGTTATAATTCCCGAAGGATGCCACAGTCCGGTTTGAGGCACGTATGCATATGCCCACATTGACGTATGAATGTAACAAACTGCATTCAAATTCTGTCTAGTACTATCAGTAAGTGGAAGAGAAGTAGGTAATCAAGAATTGGAAACAGATTCCAGAAAGAATAGAATTCAACCAATCATTGATATTGGGAGTTATTCTTTTGGAGCTGCTTTCATCGGAATCATTCGTTCTTAGTGAGAGTTCCGATATTAAAACATGACTTGCACTAGTTTCAATTTTCAAGGTCTTCTCAATGCCTAATGAGTATTTGTCACACGAAATGTTAATGTAATTTTTTTCAGATTACTGAGAATTTCTTCGCTGAAGTTCCGATTGAATTTTTATAAACATTCATGCTGAGCGATCTCTGAATTGTTTCTGGTTAATTTGATTCTAATAGTAAGCATAATGTCAATCACGAACCGATTTTCGCTCTAAACACATCAATCCAAACTTGAGTTTAACATTTTAGAAACACGATTATAGCTTACCAAAGAAACATAAATTGGAATGAATCAATCGAATGCATAGTCTAGTTATCGCTGGACGACAGGCGCGTTAATGAATCTTGTAAATTCCATCATCATGTTTTGTCGAACCATTACGATACTTATCAGATCTAAATAAGCATACCCTTCAAAAGCTGTATATTGGCCGAAATTTGATAAAAGCGATGAACATTCGACGTGGATGAGTGTGATTATTAGATTCATAACGCGCCATCAATAACGGAACCTTGAATATTTGGCTGAAGCTCTATTTTCACATTTATACTGACATTTCTGGCATATGCTTTGACAACTTTCTCTATTTTCCATCAATAACGAAACCGTTGGATCTATATTTGTGTTTATATCTCATTATATCATGAAGTGAATTAACATTGACAACCGATATTTCATCCTGCCTAACCACGTAAAGTGAGCGCACCTCACATGGAACGACCAGGTCCAACCTTCTGAATACTGGGTTGTAATTTAATGCGCCTGACTCACAAGACTCGTTCATACCGTTTCGTAAAACTCAAACTGTTATCGCTAGACGACAGGCGCGTTAATGAATCTTGTAAATTCCATCATCATATTTTGTCGAATCATTACGATACTTATCAGATCTAAATAAGCATACCCTTCAAAAGCTGTATACCGGCCGAAATTTGATAAAAGCGATGTACATTCGACGTGGATGAGTGTGATTATTAGATTTATAACGCGCCTTCGATCACGGAACCTTGAATATTTGGCTGAAGCTCTATTTTCACAACTATACTGATATTTCTGGCATATGCTTTGACAACTTTCTCTATTTTCCATCAATAACGAAACCATTGAATCTATATTTGTGTTTATATCTCATTATATCATGAAGTGAATTAACTTTGACAACCGATACTTCATCCTGCCTAACCACGTAAAGTGAGCGCACATCACATGAGATGACCAGGTCCAACCTTCTGAATACTGGGTAGCAATTTAATGCGCCTGACTCACAAGACTCGTTTATACCGTTTCGTAAAACTCAAACTGTATATGTTATGGATCTAAGTCAATTCAAAACATTTTTATTCTCTTCATTACTACGTAGGGTATGTTGAAATATTCTGATAGGACACTATGCCGACCTCTATCATGTAATAATGGTTTCAAACAATGTGCACTAATTTTTGTTATTTATTATTTTGACATCGAAATATTCCTAATTACGCCAAATTAAAAGTAACCACTCAGGAAGCATCTGTAAATACAACATTAATTAAAATGATCGAGGTGCAAGCATGAAAAAATAAATGTACACTTAACACGAATGAAAATGAAATGTCGGAAAGCTTGTTAAATGTACGTTTTCGTACCCGGAAGTATTATAATTGAATTGAAATATGTCGAGCCATCATGGAATATTTCATTTGTGTAAGTTCTGTTTTGTTGTTCAACGTGAAACTGGAATTAATTCGAACGTCTATGTAAAATTTTAATAAACGAAACGCAGGATGAAATAACATCGACAGATAATTAATTGTATCAGAGCGATGCATTTTTGCACAATTACAGTGAATCTAAACAATAATGATTCTTGATCTAGGTATGAATTATAAATAAATTCTCGGAAAATAGGTCACACTCACACATATGTTTACTGAGCTTATGAATATGAATGAAGAAAACTAATGCGAAGCAATTTTCCTATGGTGATTGAAGTGATCTCCTGTAATGTGAACCTCAAACAAGATGCTGAAGATTCATGAGGTAATAGAAAAATGTTGTCGGACCTTACCAACAAATATTTATTCTTCTGCCCTTTCAATATCATTACTTAGGAATTTTCGAGGGTTTAATCAATCAAATTTGTATAGATATGAGTCAATGATTGAACATCCGTTCTGTGATTCACAGACTTAGAGTCACGTCTCATGTAAATCATATCCAGGATAGATGTTTATAATAATTGGTTTCTTCAGCTAAAATACTGACATTTTTATAATCGAACCGATGGTCATAATCAAAACAATGTTTAGTAAGGGCGGTTTAATTTTCTATATTTCTGCATTTAGTACTATACTCATGACCATACACTATTTTTTTATATTGTTTGAGATTGCTATGTAAGTCCCATCACAAACTGAACAATATAATGTATTTCTTTAAGTATTAAAGGTTTTAGATTTGACAAATATTTATCAACACAATTAGTTTATGCGAAACTTTTATGTCATACTTTTTTAAACATTCATTAATTTCCTCTGAGGTCTCCGGAATGTATGGTAATGATACAAAATCATCTGTATTACCGTTTATGTTATTTATATATGACGTTCCATAATAAATTCTGTTTGTTCTTTCTTTAATGATGGGGCTGAAAAATGTTTTTGGGTAGCCATTTATCTCAAAAGTATAACGAACCATTTTGAAATTTTCGTAATAAAATACAACGTTTGGTAGAAGATGCGAAAAACCATTCGCAAGTTATATATAAGCAAATCAGGTGAAGAATTTGCTCTTATAACATGTTGCGAATGATTTTTGTATTGAAATTAGCGAGGTGAATCAATATTTGATGAAACATTATACGGTATATCGAGTAGTTGTACTCAATATAAAATTTGTTCTTAACTGAGAGTACAAAGCCCTTTTGTGATATCCTATCCCTTCAGAGGAAGTTTAACAACTGAATACACGTACATGACAAAGCTGACCACAAAGTCGTGTTTCCAAGAACCCATTACCGCATAATGGAGACTCTCTACTATTATTAGAAAGAATTATTTATTAGTACAACCGATCATTGGCTGGGTTGAATTAGAAATTTGCATATCATTATAAAGTCTCGCTGAACAAGCCCTGAAAAAATTATTGTCACGTGATGTTGGCATCAATCACAATATACCATGAAGGAAAGGAAACATTTGTTGGAGTCAAAGTAAATTTTTCTGTTAGATTTTTCAAGTGCCTACACTTATTATACCTTCCTTAATCAAGGATGATCCTCTTCATTCTAAATACTTATTTCACATGTATTCAGGACGAATATCTAAAATATTTGTATCAAAAGAGTAATAAGAATTCCAGAGATTACGTAATTCCAGTTTTTGGTTATTGGGTTTTCTACAATGCACCCATTTTTTTATGAAAAAACCACATGTCCTGTTAGCGACAGAAAAAGTTACCAGAACAATGATTCCAAAATTGATGAATAATAATAAGATAGATGTGAATTTTTTCAGATATTTAAATTCCAATTGAATCCACTTGTTCACTATTTAATGATCTTTTTGTTTTTCTTCCAAATCACGTTGGGTTTTCTACACTAATTTGCTGATTGAATGTACCAATGCTCTTATTTTTTGTAAGAGAACTGCATCTCCTGTTAGCGACAGAAAAAGTTGCCAGAAAAATTAGCCGTTATTTTACCAGTATTTAAAAAAAGAGATCCAAAATGCATGGATAATTATAGACCTATCAGCTTACTATCAAGCTTCATTAGAGTATTTAAAATTGCAGTATGTAATAGAATTACCAATTTCCTAAATGAATGTAACATTTTCAGTACAACTCAACACGGTTACTTAAAAGACCGATCAAAACTAACTGCTGTCTTTCAATTTACAAAAGAAATACTTACTTTACTAGAAAAGAACAATTTGGCTATGGGATTGTTTTTCGACCTATCCAAAGCATACAACTGTGTAGATAGAGATCTGTTGATTACTAAAATGCAAAAATATGGTACACGAGGCAATGCAATTGACTGGTTTAGATCATATCTCTCAAATCGTCAACAAAGGGTTTCCATAACTAAAAGCGAGATAATGATAAAATCAACAATTAAAGTAAATAAATCAGGAATTCTTCAGGGTAGTGTAGCAGGGCCATTATCTTTTGTAATTTGTATAAACGACTTAAATTCATGACACAGACCGGGCACTAACTAACTTTGCAGACGATACAAACTTAATAATTGGTGATGAAGAATTTGAAAACTTAGCTGTAAAAGGAAATGAACAATAATACAACAAGGTAAAGGAATGGTTTGCAAATAATAAACTAGTAGTAAACCAAGAAAAAACAAATGTAGTTATATTTAGAACAATTCAGTCAAGACAGCAAATCCCTGACCAAATAAAATTAGATGACAAGCATATTGAAATATCACGACTCACAAAGTTTCTAGGACTAATAATTGATGAATTTCTCAAGTGGTCAGAGCACATTGAACAACTCTCTTTAAAATTAAATAGTATTTGCTATGCTCTAAGAGTCACTAAACAGTATGTTAACCAAAAAACTCTAAAAATTTTATACTATGCGAACTTTGAATCTATCAAGAAGTACGGTATACTGTTCTGGGGAGCTAGTTCAGAAACTGAAAAAATATTTATTATTCAAAAGCGTATAATTCGAATAATTTGCAAAATGAATTTTAAAGATAGCTGTAGAACTAAATTTAAAAGCAACAATATTCTAACAGTTTATGCGATGTACCTACCTGTATGAATGCATTTTATTCTTTGTCAAGAACAATAATTTATTTATGTCTTACAATACTAATTATACATATGAAACCAGAACTCTGGATTATAACTATCCTATACATAGACTGACACTGACCGAAAAAAATCCTATGTATATGTGTGTAAAAGTATACAACAAATTATCTGCGGAATTGAAAATAATAAAAACACAAAAAAGTTTCAAAACAAAAATTAAAAAATATTGCTTACAGCTAGAACCGTACAGTTTGAAAGAGTTCTTTGAAGCTTAATTTATTAATTAATTATTAGACAATTGCTTGCTTAATGGTCGTGTGTGCAATTACAATGTAAGATTGGATTGGGTTATTAGATTACGAGAGTAGTTAGAATAAGAGTAATTATTTTGTAAAATTAGTCTGTTGGACACTGTTTCTAGTTTTTGTTTTTTGTGGCATTTTGTTGTAGAAAACATGCTTGAAATAAAGTTCGTTTATTATTATTATTATTATTATTAATGATTCCAGAATTGAAATTTTTCAAATATTTAAATCTCAATTAAATGCACTTATTCAAAATTTATTGATCTCTTTGTTTTTCGGGTGTTAGCAACAACTGGTTTATAACATATACATTTTGTTGGAATATCATCTCAAGTTTGGGTATTTTCCTCAAAAATATGATCTTCTCCTTTCGAATTATCGAATTCCTCATGAATTTAAAATAAGTTTGTATTTTTAGTAAAAAATACACTTTTAATAAATTTTCGCTTATTGAACAGAACGTGATATGTTTCACCACACGGTGGCTTTATCAAACAATGGTTTTACAAACTATGGTTTATACCTTAAATATTAAAATTAAGATTAAAAAGTGGGGTACGAGTACAGTAGGATAAGAGTTACTTACAATTAAATTTAATAATGGAGATTTTGTAAAGCCTTTCTGATCATTTAAAAGGTTCTTCATTATTGAATATATTTGTAAGTAACTCTTATTCTAATGTACACGTACCTCACTCGTCCCCTCCTTCTTAATATTAATTTAATTTTAATATTTAAGGTTTGAATCATAGTTTGTGAAACCGTTGTTTGATAAAGCCAACTTGTCTTTAAACATATCACGTTTTGTTTAAGAAAAACGAAGTTTGCTTGTATTTTTTTTTTCAAAACTATAGATATGAATTTTCAAAAAGTAAGCTAATGAAAGTTGTATTCTATACGAGAAAAATCCAATCAGGAAAATGTGAAGTAACCGAGTTTCTAATGAGCAAAATACGTAAGCTTCATCTTATCGGACATATTCCTTTAATTGTTAATGCAATGGTTTAAGTCCCAATAATTGATATATTCATTGTAGATTTGCATTCCAAGTCATGAATACATCAGAAGGAAACACCGAAACTACATACTGAAAGACAATACACTCCAAGCGGGCATAACAGGAAATGTCAACTAACTCACGAAACAATACAACATGTAACATTCGCTGTAAAATCCACATACAAATAGACTGTCAACACAAACCCAATCGAATATCCTGTATAATGTGCTAGAAATATTCCAAGCAACATGTATTATACCATACATAAACAATATAACAAAACACCTTTATGTTTGTTAAGGAAATTATTCTCTGTAACTGGTTGCATCTTCGGACTTAATTATCAGTTAGCATGGGAAATTATTTTTCTAGACTATAGCGTTGTATTGATCATATTGACGATTTTGTATGAAAAACTGATTGGAGATTTGCATTTTTCTAAGCTGTTTTAAAATTATCATATTCATTCTAGTCCGATGCCCAGTAGGCCCATATTTGTTCAGGTACCGTGGTAACTGATAAGGTCAAACATGGCAGTGTATTATGTTTGTGCATATTGTAGTATAGGAATCTTCCACCTCTATACGAGATCACATAAAAACTCTCAATTACGGAAAACAACCTTATTCCTATTAATGAATACATGTTATCCATATGTTTGTAAATGCATAGGTGTACACAAACAATATGTTTATTATTATGGTTACTTTGTAATAATATAAACTAACTAGTATAAGCTATACTGCAAGTGACCCTGACATCACGATCGTGGGATATAGAGAAGGGATATATATATACTAGGATCAATATAATAAAGGATCATTATCACATTATTATCATTATTAAATCATCCCTTTTTCAATTATGAGTATTGTTAGGTGATGCTTATATTTATCATGATCATTTGTTATAAGTATTGTAATTGTGTGGAGTACGACACTAAGTCATAATGACGTCGCTCTCCAAGTTCAGTGAATAGAAACCTTTTTGTAACGTGGGTGTTTCAATACCTGTGCCCAAAGAACCACCGATCAGCTCATGGCAAACCGTCCCCAGTCGTAAGGAGCTAATCCCCACGTGGCGATCCTGCCAGGATCGCCATTTAATAACTGATTGGTAGGGCTGCTTGTGTCACCCTATACTGTCCTTTGGCTTGCAGTTAACAGGTTCGGTGCTGCGTCAGGGTTGAAGCATCATATGGAAGGTGGACATAGGGGCAGATGGTTCATTTCTTCTTTTCCTTAGAAAAATTTGGTGGAGATCGCCATGTGGGGATTGAGAAATGATCTGGAGTGTCAACGTTTTTGGAAAATCAGATATTTTCTCGAGATACTCCACGTAACATAGATTCAATAATAAAGGTTTCTCTAGTTCGAATCGATCAGAAGATTACAAACTGATAGTTCTGGACATCTGTTTTGCTAGCCTGAACTCATCGGCAAAACAAAGGAGCGAAAAAGATAATCGTAACTATTAGTTTGTAATGTTAATGACCAATTTACACTAGAGAAGCTTCCACCCTGAAAAAAGCAACTAAGAAATAATCTTGCATTTCGTAATTGATAAAGGGTTTTCCAGTAGGGACGGGTAGATTTTGACAATTCATGGCAGCCATGTTATTTAGGCTACATCTGTCAAATATATTGTTTATTATTCAGTAACTCAAGACAAATCACCATGGCAAGTTACAGTGTTGAGCAACGCGTTCAAATGATAAAACTTTATTATCAAAATGGATGTTCTCTTGTGGCAACGATGCGCTCGTTGCGCCCATTTTACGGTTTGCATGGTCGTCCTTCCCAGTCGACAATTCAACGTCTCGTGGCAAAATATGAGTTGACTGGTTCACTGCACAATCAGCCAACACCTGCACGTGAAACAAACGCAAGATCTGCCGGAAACATCGCCGCTGTTCATGAGAGTGTGCAGGAGAACCGGAGGCAGTCAATTCCGCGCCGCGCACAAGAACTCGGCCTTTCGCAGACATCAACTTGGCGAATATTGCTTCGGGACTTAGGTACAAGATCCAACTGACCCAGGAGCTGAAGGTAAACGACCATAGACAACGCCGTGAGTTCGCTGACTGGGCTCTGGAGCAGTTGAAAGCAGACCCCGATTTTAACAAAAAAATCATCTTCAGCGACGAGGCCCTTTTTTGGATGAATGGGTACGTCAACAAGCAAAATTGCCAGATTGGGGCGATGCCAATGCGCACGAGGTCCACCAAGTGGCAATGCATCCGCTGAAAGTCACTGTTTGGTGTGGATTGTGGTCCGGAGGCCTTATCGGTCCGTACTTTTTCGAAAACGACGATGGCATTGCCATCACCGTCAACGGAGAGCGCTACCGATCTATGTTAACCAATTTCTCTTGGCCCAAATTGGATGATATGGATGTGGACGATATACGGTTTCAGCAGGACGGCGCCACGTGCCACACAGCTGATGCCACAATGGACATTCTGCACGAGCAATTTGAGGGCAGAGTTATCTCACGCAGAGGCGACGTGAACTGGCCACCGAGATCGTGCGAGTTGACTTCGTTAGATTATTTTTTGTGGGGTTTCCTCAAGTCGCAGGTCTATGCCAATAGGCCGTAATCGAACGGTGCACTCAAAGTCAACATAACCCGTGTCATTGCTCAAATTCAACCTGATCTATGCGCCAGAGTCGTCGAAAATTGGACCTCTCGAATGCGCGCCACCCACCGAAGCCGCAGCGGCCATTTAAACGATGTAATATTTCACACATAATTTCATTAATAGGCCTTTCAAATAAAACAAAAAATCCGTTCAATATAGTGTCTTGTTCAAATGGTCGGATGTAGTTTGAAACAAAAGCTGAGAATCCATTCAACTACGCATCTCCGTTTTGACTGTAATCGTTTCTGGAAAATCAGATATTCCATCGAGATACACCACGTAACATAGATTCAATATTAATGAGGTTTCTCCTGTCTAGATCGATTAAAACATCAAAAACTGATAGTTCCAGACAGCTGTTTCGCTCGCCTGAGCTCATCATCAAAACGAAAGAGTTGGCAAAAGCAAAAAAGAAATATTCTTGCATTTCTTAATTGTTACATAGGTTCAATAGTTCCTCGTTCAAATGGTTGGATGTAGGTTGAAACAGTAGCTGCTAATTCATTCAACTAGGCATTTCTTTTATGAAGGGTAAACTGTCTAAACTTTCAAACTTTGAACATTTAATTGGGTAGAACAGCCGCGCTTCAATACGGATGAATTATCTATTAATGATTTCGCTCCTTTGTTTTGTGTTTCACTTATTAAAAATGAATTATTGTGTATGTGCGAATCACTTTCGTTTTCGTGTTGAACAAAAGTAAAACTAATTCAAACAAAGTATTTCATGATCGCCCAGCATATTTTAATTCATTTAAAATACCCTTAGGTAAAGGAACGTTCATTTAATAACCTTCCGGGCATAACATCCGTATTCGTGTAGAAATTTAGATTGAGTGAGGCTTAATTCTTTTATGTTGAATTTTGAACATTTCAATTAATGTTATAGCTTTCAATATACTTTTCGAGCTGTTACTCTCAATATTATTTCTCCAAAAAAAGTTTTAATTATAGATTACTTGACACCATATCAATCTGAACTATCATTTTGAATTTCATAAGCTATTCACGAAGGATTTTTGATTTTCTATCCAAATAGGTGATGTTATATTTGAAACTAGCTGACCCGGCGAACTCTGTTCCGCCTTAGAGGCAATAAATATACAAAATTTGTGATTTTATTAAGTTCAATTTTTTATTAAGAAATAAAAATTAAAAAAGAAGTATTTTAATTATTCTTTATTATTCATGTATTTTGGTGCATAGGTTGCACTCTTCAGTTGAGTACCTTGTGATACACGACATTTTTTGTTTCATTATCAGGCGAAAGAACAAACAACGCAGATGGTCTTCCGACCCTTGAACATGCCACATATAATTGACCATGGGAAAAACATGGATATTCCAGATTCAAACCACAAACTTGCAAGGATTGCCCTTGTGATTTGTAAATGGTCATGGCGAATGCAAGACGGATCGGAAATTGAAGTCTTTTAAACTCAAACGGCATATTGTTTGGGATCATCGGGATCCTCGGAATGATAACTTCCTCATCTTCGAATTTTCCTTTAAGTATCGTCGCGTAAATCACATTGTTCATCAATTTACTTACCACTAAACGCGTACCGTTACACAGTTTTGGTTGGTCTATGTTTCGAAGCATGATTACTACGGAGCCAACCTTTAGGCGTAAATTGTGCGGTGGTGAGCCAGGCACATCCAAGGATTTTAAAAATTCATTTGGATAGTTGGTGACTTCATCTTCATTCATCACATAGATTTGAATGAATGCATTGTTCCAATGATCTCATTCTGAATTATGTAGTTTAGGTCATCGACATCTTTATTCTTAGCCGCTAAAATTGCTCGCTCACTCTACCATTCATTATTTTTGTAGTTAGTAATGATGTTTGGGAATACTTTGTTGATAAGTTCGTCTTTCGATGAGACAAAGTTACAGAAATTATGAGGAAATGAAATCAATCCGCTCGATTCGTCGACAGGTACTCGACCATCACCGATAGCCAGCAATTGTTCAGAGAAATCTTCAGCAGATGTATGATTAAGCAATGCAACTCTCATGTTTGTTGTCACCTGAAGTTTCTCCACATAGCGCCATAGATTCGATGATTTGAGGCAAGCGTTTATTTCGTCGGCAGCCGTTGATCTTGGAATTACTGGCAGTGTTTGGCGGAAATCGCCAGACAGTAAAATCATTGCTCCTCCAAAACATCTCAAGTCATTGCGTAAATCTTTCATTGTTCAATAGTGACAATTTCACTTTTCCACTAAGGCAGCACAATCCGGGCGTTTCTCCTGAAAACTTCAATGCGCCACAATACTCGCAAACAACGTTCATTGGCCCATTGCAAACGCTAGGATGCAAGCAGTAATCAGTATTGCAATAATATCGAAACGCTGCTCGATTCATATCAGCACTTGATAAATTTCTTCTTATGCGTCGAAAATTATCTACTTGTTGATCTCTGTTGTTTGCTCGACGATTTCGCATTGCCAACCGAGCTGTTTCACGGGCTGCCTCAATTTGCTCTTGTGATTGAGAAGAACGAAGTCGACCCATAATAACGCGGCGCTCTTCACGGGCAATTTCTTGTTCTTCTTCAGTACTTTCTTTCGCAATGTTATGTATCCTTCTTGCATTACGGCTTTATCGGGAAAGATTCGCTCGTCTTGCTCGCGGCATTGTTAATGACGATTTAAAGAAATTACAAATTACTGATTATTACTAATATAATAATAATCAAATTTTCAACCATACTTAACCATAGACAAAATTACGGTTAGGTGTCATTTACGTTTTGTTATTCCAAGTCAGATGCGTTTTTGTTATACCACGTTTTATATTCACTTGTATTCTCTTTGACGTTTTATGTCATGTCACACGGGAGCGCGGTCAAACGAGATAAAAAGTATCCTATGTCCGTCTCCTGGTTCTAAGCTACCTCTCCACCAATTTTCAGCCAAATCGGTACAGCCGTTCTTGAGTTATAAATAGTGTAACTAATACGACTTTCTTTTATATATATATAGATAACTGAATCATTGTACATTTCGAATAAATGTGAATGGGGTAGGTATTGTTATGAATGTTTTACACCCCTTCACTCTATTATCTATTCATTCAAATTTCACTGAATGAATTCTGTATCAATCAAACCTTTTAACTATTCATTCGGTAACCTTCCTATGGGAGGAATCACACAATACTTTTACTTATCAATCAAAAATGAGTTCACTTGAAATTCCTTTGTACAATAAAATCCAGTGCGTGGTCAAAACAGTAGAGAGAAAACATCTACATGGATTTTACAACTAGGTTACAATGAAGGTACAGATATGGTTATACTCACTCATTTGATTCGGACACTATCAGTTTTAAGTCAAGGAGGTCGGTAATTGGAAGAAATAAGATATCAAATATATTAGAAGAATCTTAATACCAATATACGTTGATCAACCAACAGTCACTGAACTCTACGCTAATTGCATGATCTAACTAACTGAAAGAATGAATAAACTTGATAAGTTCCAACTCAGGTTGCATCAATATTGAATTTAGATACTAATATAAAAATGAATTAACCTAAGGAATTCCAATTATCTGAAGTTACATTGACTTCAACAGAATTTAACCTGTATCAAAACATGACTCCGCCTTTATACCCACTGAAGATAATAGGTAAACTTACATAGTTGTAATACTTTATATAAACTAACTTGGTTTCTGCTCCGCATTAACGATGGATTGGAATTGACCACCTGCCCCGTCCACAGCTTTGCAGATGATGGTACACTGCATACCGCTTTCTCCTCTAGAGCCCCTGTACCATCCAATGAGGACAAAGGGCTGAAAACAGAGACAGGTTGGAGCAAATATTGGGGATGGCAACGATTCTGAAATGAGGATCTGATAATCTAGTAGAGCTTGATGCAACCAAAACTCAAGCTTGTATCTCCTCCAGGAAGG